>CM060947.1:243031164-243084359 GCA_030765055.1 Mantis religiosa | reverse complement strand
AAGAGAGAGTAAAACAAATGCAAACAATAAAAAATGTTTAATAAGGACAAGAAAAATATTTATTCTATGTATATGTTAATAAAAATTATATAGAATAATACACAATTTTTTTTCCGAATGAAGAGGACTCACAGGATGTGCCAGAAAATTCAATGATAAAGGTCCTTTTGTCATGAATATTTATTGGGTATAAATATTTTTAATAAATTGCTACTGTCATTTTTCGAGAAAATAAAAAAAGTATAGAAAATTTACATGTAAATTGGTAATTTCACGTGGTTATTTGGAAGGTGCTATACTTAAATGACCAACACACACATCTACGTATGTATAGAAAGTTGTTCATTTTCTAAACTAATTCTTTGGCTAACCTGGTCGGGATGAATCGTTTGAGTCGTGAGAGTACGATAGGGACCAGACGTGATAGTTGAAAAGGCCGGTTCCTTAACGTTTCCAGATCGAACATACCCTCTTCAACAGGGACGTAATGTTTCTGTCAGGGAAGAAGTAAGGATCATTGGTGGCTACGTCACCATCAATCACGCCTGGCCTACTAGACTGAGAGATGGAAAGGAATGAAATAACATATAGGACATTTCTAGTAGTACATTAACCACCCCAGTATTCTTACCAATTTGGAAGACCACGAAAAGTCCAGGGTTAGGTGCGCTCGGCGTAGCGAACATCCACCGTGGATCTCAGACCTATCACCTAAGCCAACCGCGCGGTTTTAACAAGTCTTCTTCTTCTTCTTCTTCTTCTTCTTCTTCTTCTTCTTCTTCTTCTTCTTCTTTCTTCTTCTTCTTCTTCTTTCTTCTTTTCTTCTTCTTCTTCTTCCTCTTCCTCTCTTCTTCTTCTTCTTCTTCTTCTTCTTCTTCTTCTTCTTCTTCTTTCTTCTTCTTCTTCTTCTTCTTCTTTCTTCTTCCTTCTTCTTCTTCTTCTTCTTCTTCTTCTTCTTCTTCTCTTCTTCTCTTCATCTTCTTCTTCTTCTTCTTCCTTTCTTCTTCTTCTTTCCTTCTTCTCTGTTCTTTCCTTCTTCTTCTTCTTCTTCTTTTCTTCTTCTTCTTCTTTCTTCTTCCTTCTTCTTCTTCTTCTTCTCCTTTCTTCGTCTTCTTCTTTTCCTTTTCTTTTCTTCTTCTTCTTCTTTCTTCGTCTTCTTCTTCTTTCTTCTTCTTTCTTCTTCTTTCTTCTTCTTTCTTCTTCTTCATCTTCTTCTCTTCTTCTCCTTCTTCTTCTTCCTTCTTCGTTTCTCTTTAGTCTTCTTCTTCTTCTTCTTCTTTCTCTCTTCTCTTCTTTCTTCTTTCTTCCTTTCTTCACTTCGTTCTTCTTCTTCCCTTTCTTTCTTCTTTCTTCTTCTCTCTTCTTCCTTCTCTTCTCTCCTTCTTTCTCCTTTCTCTTCTTCTTCTTCTCTCTTCTTTCTTCTTCTTTCTTTCTCTTTCCTTCTTCTTGCACTTCCTTCTTCCTTTCCCTTTTCTCTTCTTCCTCTTCCTCCTTCTTCTTCTTCTTTCTTTCTTCTTCTTCTTCTTCTCTTCCTTCTTTCTTTTCTTTCTTCTTTTCTTCTTCTCTTCTTCTTCTTCTCTTTCTTTCTTTTCTCTTCTTCTTCTTCTTTTCTTCTTTCTTCTCTCTTTCTTCTTTCTTCTTCTACTTTTCTCTTCTTCTCTTTCTTTTCTTCTTCTCTTCTTCTTCTTCTTCTTCTTCTCTTTCCTCTCTCTTCTCCTTCTTCTTCTCTTTTCTTATCTTCTTTCTTCCTTCTTCTTCTTCTTTCTCTTCTTCTTTCTTCTTCTCTTCTTTTTCTTTCTTTCTTTTCCTTCTTCTTCTTCTTCTTCTTTTTTCTTCTTTTCTTCTCTCTTTCTTCTTCTTTCTTCTTCTTCTTCTTCTCTTTCTTCTTCTTTTTCTTTCTTCTTCTCTTCTCTTTTTCTTTCTTCTCTTCTTTTCTTCTTCTTCTTCTTCTTCTTTCTTCTTCTTCTTCTTTTCTTCTTCTTCTCTTCTTCTTCTTCTTCTTCTCCTTCTCTTCTTCTTCTTCTTTCTCTTCTTCTTCTTCTTCTTTCTTCTTCTTTCTTCTCTTCTTCTTCTTCTTCTTCTTCTTCTTCCTTCTTCTTCTTCTCTTCTTCTTCTCTTCTTCTTCTTCTCTTCTTCTTCTTCTTCTTCTTCTTCTTCTTCTTCTTCTTCTTCTTCTTCTTCTTCTTCTTCTTCCTTCTTCTCTTCTTCTTCTTCTTCTTCTTCTCTTCTTCTTCTTCTTCTTCTCTTCTTCTTCTTCTTCTTCTTCTTCTTCTTCTTCTTCTTCTTCTTCTTCTTCTTCTTCTTCTTCTTCTTCTTCTTCTTCTTCTTCTTCTTCTTCTTTCTTCTTCTTCTTCTTCTTCTTCTTCTTCTTCTTCTTCTTCTTCTTCTTCTTCTTCTTCTTCTTCTTCTTCTTCTTCTTCTTCTTCTTCTTCTTCTTCTTCTTCTTCTTCTTCTTCTTCTTCTTCTTCTCTTCTTCTTCTTCTTCTTCTTCTCTTCTCTTCTTCTTCTTCTTCTTCTCTTCTTCTTCTTCTTCTCTTCTTCTTCTCTCTTCTTCTTCTTCTTCTCTTCTTCTTCTTCTTCTTCTTCTTCTTCTTCTTCTTCTTCTTCTTCTTCTTCCTTCTTCTTCTTCTTCTTCTTCTTCTTCTTCTTCTTCTTCTTCTTCTTCTTCTTCTCTTCCTTCTTCTTCTTCTTCTTCTTCTTCTTCTTCTTCTTCTTCTTCTTCTTCTTCTTCTTCTTCTTCTTCTCTTCTTCTTCTTCTCTTCTTCTTCTTCTTCTTCTTCTTCTTCTTCTTCTTCTTCTCTCTTCTCTCTTCTTCTTCTTCTCTTCTTCTCTTCTCTTCTCCTTCTCCTTCTCTTCTCCTTCTCCTTCTCCTTCTCCTTCTCCTTCTCCTTCACCTTCTCCTTCTCCTTCTCCTTCTCCTTCTCCTTCTCCTTCTCCTTCTCTTCTCCTTCTCCTTCTCCTTCTCCTTCTCCTTCTCCTTCTCCTTCTCCTTCTCCTTCTCCTTCTCCTTCTCTCCTTCTCCTTCTCCTTCTCCTTCTCCTTCTCCTTCTCCTTCTCCTTCTCCTTCTCCTTCTCTTCTCCTCCTTCTCCTTCTTCTCCTTCTCCTTCTCCTTCTCCTTCTCCTCCTTCTCCTTCTTCTCCTTCTCCTTCTCCTTCTCCTCCTCTTCTTCTCCTTCTCCTTCTCCTTCTCCTCCTTCTCCTTCTTCTCCTTCTCCTTCTCCTTCTCCTTCTCCTTCTCCTTCTCCTTCTTCTTCTTCTTCTTCTTCTTCTTCTTCTTCACTTCATAGCATAGGCAATCAAGAGCCTGTTCCACCTTCGAAGTCCTCCAGCCATCGTTTCCTGGGTCTGCCCACCGAACTCCTACCTTTAGGATGATACTGTAATATTTGTTTTGTAAGTCTATTATCTGGCATTCTTTCAACACGTTCCTTCCATTTTTGTTTGAGATCTTTTAACCTGTCATGTATACTAAAAATGTGCAGCTCTTGTCTTATATTTTCATTTCTTATTAAGTCCCTCTTGGTGCATCCCTTCACACTTCTCAAGAATTTCATTTCTGAAGCCTGTATTTTACTCTGTTGCTTTTTAGTTAACGTCCAAGTCTCACTTCCATATGTCAGTATAGGTACAGTCATAACTTTGTAGAACTTTAATTTTGTTTCTTTACGTATTTTATTTCTAAATGCTCTATTTATTGTTCCACACACTCTTTGAAATTTGCATATTTTATTGTAGACATCATATTCCTTGTCATAACTAACATCAGTTCCCAAGTAGTTATAATGGCTTACCTGTTCAACGCAACGATTATTTATAACTATTTTTGTTCTAATTGGCTCTTTCCCAACGAATGCCATTACCTTTGATTTTATAAAATAAATTTTCATATTATATTGCTTAGAAAGTTCACTAGTTTAAAAATAAATTTTTGCAGGGCAGACTCGCTATTTTGTATAATAACCAAGTCGTCAGCAAACAATAAAATATTTAAAAAGTTTTTATTTGAAATTTTAAAACCTACATTTACTAGTTGCTTCCATTTGCACACTAGGTCGTCAATATAAATACTAAAAAGTGTAGGTGATAAAGTACACCCTTGTCTGACACCCTGATTAATAAGTTTTTTTTTTTTTTTTTAGAAATTTTGCCATTGTTCCTCACATTTATTTTTGTTTGGAAGTAGAAACATTGTATCATTTTTACTAATTGTTTTGGGTATCTTCGTTCTTCCAATATTTGCCACATTTTGCATCGGTTTACCCTATCGAAGGCTTTTTCAAAGTCAATAAACCCCATAGGCGTTTCTTTATTAAACTGCCTATGTTTTCAGTTAGTTGTTTAACAATGAAAATGTTATCTGCACACGATCTGCCTCTTCTAAATCCAATTTGTTCTTCCTAGAGAAGAAATTCAGCTATATTCTGCAACCTTTGGTTTATTATTTTAGCAAATATTTTATAGGCCGTATCCAGTAAACGTATTCCTCTGTAATTGCTACAGTCTTTCCGTATCCCTCTCTTAAAGAGAGGGAAATTCGAAATTCTTTTGTGCACGTAGCATCGTATTCTTTCTTAAACTGTTTCTTTACCAATTAGATAGAGGAGCTATCCATAGGAGTGATCTTTCTTGGTCCAAATATGTGATTAATAGGTCATTGGTCGGTCAGGGTGAGTTATCTTGGTAAGGTTTTGCCTTATCCTGAAAGACAAATGTCGGTTAACTCTAAGCTCTATGGACCCTGGGCTCGTTAGTTCATTTCAACCGTTTCATTCATCGTTCAATGTGACTTAACGTTGGAGGATGTAAATTAAGAAAAAGGCTTGAAGTGGGATGATCTGGAACAGGGAGATGGAGGCTAGTTAATAAAATATTCCGTTTTCTGTCTCAGGAGGCGCATTTGGATTTTGTGTGTCCAATATCTACATGAGTCACGTACGTATACAAGTAAAAACCTAGGGAGGGGGATATTTCTCTGTCGCGTCTTGGAGATTGACAGGGGAAAGAAAAAATATGCGCTTTTTCTGATGGTATTGTTCACAGCTCCTTCTCGAAAGCAAATCTTGTGGCGTGCAACATCCGGGCAGGTTATTGAAAGACGGGGGAGAAAACTAGCAGAGGGTCCAGCGGTATTAAATGAAAACTTGACTGCGACTTGCAAGGGGGACATTTCCAACAGAATCAGCAATATTGCTTTATGGAAACAGAGGGAGGGTCCCATATCAGGGATTTGTTGTAGCTCCTGGAGTCTGACATACAGATTTAGTACTGTTGCTGTTATTACAAGTGGACAATTTACTTCATAGTTTAATCTCATGTAATTTTTTCACAGGTAATCCCATTTGTTAATCGATGGAATCACGAGTGCAAAGATAATGAATTTATTTACTGAGGCTTTGAATCTTGAATGGGATACATAACAATATTCTGTAAATATTTATATTACAGTTTTTGCCTGGTTAAATTAATAATTTTGTAAACAAATGATAAAAAATAGGTAAATAGTTAGAATAAACAATTTATAAACATTAAAAGAAACGGAAGCTTGCAATTTTGTTAAGAAATAAATGTGTCCATCACCCTTTACACGTCCCCTTCCAGTGGTAAGCTGTCAGATCTTTGTCTCAAGATATTCGTCGACGTGGATATGAGGATGAAGAACACCATTTAAATTGACTGATTACTTTAATGGATACTATTTAAGTTACTGACTGTTGAGTTTAAAGAATCTTATCATTGGTAATTGAAACTATTGAATTTAACTTTTGTCTCAGTCGTAGAAAATACTTAACAGCAATTTCCCTCTCGGTGACAACGAACTCTATATAACACGACGTGGTCTTCGAGCGTTGCGACTGCCAGTAATCGGTTATAGTAAAAACTTCTGCAACACAGTAGAACACAAAGAAAATACGAAAATTTTAGGAATATATTTTGTTTCATTTACTAACTTAATTCCCTCCCATATAACTATCTCAACGAACTATCTCACTACTATATCCATCTTATGATTCAATGTTCTAGAGAAATATAAAGCACGCTTTTAGAATGAAGAAAACTTCATGCACTTTTCGTAGAAAATTCAAGTATGTATTAGTCATGTAAAAATACATATCTCTAAATTAATATCTAAAGTCTCATAAAATAAGAAAGAATGAAACAATTTCCATGTAGAGACTGCCGTAAGGTGCAGATAGACCTTTATGAAAATCTTCATCCATGAACTTAAACGATAACAAATCAATATAAACTAAATATATTAAAGAAGCAAGGGATAATAAATTTTCGCATCGGTCTCTGAGTATATTAGAGAAAAAGAGAGCGATAGAGAGAGAGCAAAGAATAACTTAAGAACGAAAACTCAAATAAGTAACAAACTTGATACATATGTTGACCTTCCAAAGATTCGACGCAATGGATTCTTAAAAAAAAAAAAAAAAAAAAAAAAAAAAAAAAAAAAAAAAAAAAAAAAAAAAAAAAAAACATGATTAGTTTAGCTTTCTCAAAAAATTATTCTAATGATTCTTATTTAAAATACATGCCTTAAGATGTTTGTCCTCTATGATAGATCGTCTTAATATCTTGAATTAACTGATAGCCTGTACATTATAGATGAATTTATATAGCTGGTAAAAGACAAGGAATAGACAAAAACCCCTTACAAAATAATGTTGGTCTTATTTTTTTGTCTGGTAAGATTTTATCTGTCTCTTTGCTTTATCAGTTAGGCGAAGGTATTTGAATAACTTTACTGTAAAAGCAATTTATGTTGTATTACAAAAATGAAAATATTTGCTACTAAGGCTTCACTCATTTTAAGAAATTGGTGTGGATACTTATTTTCTAATAGAAATTGATTTCGCAGACAAATCGCTTGCTTCCTCAGTCCACAGATCAACTCCGTTGTCAAGGATACCAGTTACCATGTCTTTCTTATGTTTTTTCAGTATTACCAACATCTGAAAACGAAACAAACCTAAAAATAGAATTAACTGCTGCTATTTCAAAATTCATTACCTGATGTTTATCTTTTAAAATAAATATCTTTTCCCACACTATTAAATATATCGGACTATTTAATTGTTCTAATAATTTAACTTCTAACGCCGATTGATCAGTCTGTTTATACTTAATGTTACGAAAATGTTCTTTCGTTCTGGTTTCCAAATTACGTTTCGTCTTTCCAATATAAACTTTATGACAATCTAAACAATTAAATTGATAAATACCATATTTTTATTATTAGGAATTTTATCTTTCTTAGAAAAATGTAGTAAATTTTAACACTATATTTATTTTGAGGAACTAAAGTTATACCAACTTCTTTAAAAAAATTGAAAATGTTTTTTTTTTTTTTTAACCCAAGGATGGTAAATAAATTATTTTAAATTATAATCGTCTTTTATTTTTAAGGATAGGAATATCATTAACAGTTTTCTGATATTTAAATTTTTGAATATTTTTTGTATAAAATATTTATTAAAACCATTAATTAAAGCAATATTAATATGTTTATTATCTTTATTAAATTCTACATGTATCACTTACCATTTCCGAAATAGCAGTTGTTAGTGGTTTGTCTCTTTAAATACTTTCAGTTTTTAAAAGTGCTAAACATAAAAGTTACGATTTACTGGATCAACAACAAATAAAGATAGAGAGAGAGAGAAAAGCTTTTGTAAGAATGGTTTTCAGAAGAGTGGAATGAATATAACATCATATGATATTCCTTCTCTCTTAAAATTAAATATATGTCTTCAGTCTCATTCTACTCGTCAATGATAGAAAAAATTATTAAAATTAAATACGTTTTGGATATGCCTTTTTAAGAATTACCTCTCTTAGATTCGCGTAAAGTTTCCTAAGCGTAGATACATGTAGAATGAAATATACCTACAAACGAGGGCAAGAATAAAAGTGGCTGCGGGTATTTTTTAACCAACATACCCACCAAAAAAAGAAAAGTCACAACTTCGTCAACACGCAGAGCAAAGCGTTTACGTACCAGTGGGTGACAGTGCGAGTGCAAGCTTGCAAACATTACCCGGCATGTATTATATATGCATTACAGATAGGGTAACAGCACCAGTACTGACGAGAAATCTCTTTATATCGTACTGATGTGGCGATATATCTTCATTCAACCGAGTACTGAGCTAGTGTTTCCTTTGTAGCTTTTAAAATATTTTCATGTTACTTGTAACTTGGTGGTTTAACTAAAATAAAGCTTCATATAAAGCTTTATAAATGGAAACAGGGTTTACAAAATCGCTGTATTTGTTTGCTCTGTAATTTTGGTGCGGTAAACCAAACTGTCTGCAAGGTCTTATATAAGACTGCATGGTCTTATAGCGACTTAAAAAATTAACACATTTACAAACTTTGCTACAAGTTATACAACGACATATACATAACATTCTACAGTTGATTTTACAATGTTTCACTTGAATTAACAGTGTTATATGTAAAATAAGACCTGAAGCTTTCCTGGCGACGAATACGCTTACTTTCTTCTCGGGCCGCGTGAAAAGATGATTAGATATCAATGTTTCGGGAGTGTGCATCTCTCCCATCATCAGGATATTTATAAAATGTTATAACCACAAATGAAACACTGGATATAACACAACTATAAACAAAGACAAAAGAATATCAAAATTCGCATTACTGAACAAAAGACTGTTTTCAGTAAATTAAATGCCAGGTCAGGAAATGGTGTGAGTATAGAAAATTGTGTCAAAGAAACGTAACTACTTAACTTGATTATCAAGCTGTATTGATCTTTGCTTCTTAATTCGACGGATTTCCATTGTTAAGTCCGGTTTCCAAGAGGAGCTGAACTGATATCCAGCATCACGACTAAGCGTGCTCCTTTCAGAGGAAATCGCCAAAGCCTCCTTAATTCTCCGCTCGCAGTAACTGTTGCATTTTGCCAAGAGGGTCGTCTCCCGAAAGTTGGCTCCATGGTCGTTATTTAAACAATACTCTGCCAGTCCAAACTTCTCAGGTATGTAAACTCCCGAAACGTTGATATCTAGTCATCTTTTCACCTGGCTGGTTGCCCGAGAATAAAGTGAGTGCTGTATGTATTTTAACAGATACTTAACATTTAAATTTTCACAAATTTAAGCAAGAATGCATTGTGTCGTACATTTTACAATATATTGTTGTATAGATGGTTCCATTTAAAAAACTGTACTAATCTACTACATGCATTTGTATCGCTCGTTGACAGATGTAGATTGCCTGGGATCTCGAATTTTTCCCTGTAGATGTCATGTTGCTGGCAGTTCTCGATTATATGCTGAATGGTGTTTCTTGTATTGCAGGCTGTGCATTTGGGTGGCTGTGCCTTAGATAGCATATAGGAGTGAGTGAGTTTCTTATGTCCAATTCGAATTCTAGTTATCTGATCTCGGCGACTTAGAAAATTAACTGAAAAGCGCTCTGTAGAATTATTTCTTGCAAGATGAAGGTGATTCATTTTGTTTTATACGAGGGTGTGTCAAAAAGTAATGCCTCCTATTTTTTTCCTTAAACAAGTAAGTTATGTGAAAACTTTGAATTTAGTGCAATTTCTCAAACCTTCTTCTCCAGTCCCCTGCAGTAGTAATTTCCTAAGTCAACAGGTGGCAGCACTGCATCCTCTTGCAAAATGGCTGACATCGACATTCGTATTAGACAGCGTCCTGTGATTGAATTTTTGATTGCGGAGGGTGAAACGCCAATTCGCATTCACGAAAGGCTAAAAAATGTGTATGGTGATGCAACGGTGGATGTCAGCACTGTTAGACCATGGGTTCGTCGCTGTAACGAAGCTGAAGGGCAAACAACATTGGCAGATGGAAACCGAAGCGGCAGGCCGGTAGCTGCAATGACTCCATGCAACATTCAGCGAGTCGATGACATCATTCGTGGTGATCGCCGGGTAACAACAGGTGAATTGTGTCGCATTACCTCCCTCAGTAAAGGCAGTTTGATGACGATTATTCAACAACTGGGTTACTGAAAAGTGTGTTCGCATTGGGTACCAAGAATGTTAACCGCCCAAAACAAAGAAACAAGGGAAACAATAGCCTCCGAACACCTGCTGCGCTTCAATTTGGAGCGAGAGGAGTTTCTGGAAAAATTGTTACTGTAGACGAAACGTGGGTTCATTTTTTTGAACCTGAATCAAAGATGCAGTGAATGTAATGGCATCACAGAACGTCACTGAAGAAAAAATAATTCAAAACTCAGCGGTCGGCAGGGAAAGTTATGGCGATAGTGTTTTGGGATGTAGAGGGTGTGCTTATGATTGATTTTTTGGAGCAGGGATGCACAATAAATTCTGTCCAATACGTCAGAACTCTCAAAAAGCTGAAAGCACGTCTTCGCCGAGTTCGCCCGACAAAAACTATGGCGGATGTTCTTCTTTTGCAGGACAATGTAAGACCACACACCAGCCGTTACACCATTGCAGAAATTGAGAAATTGGGATGGCAAGTCTTATCTCACTGACCTAGCACCATCAGACTTCCATCTGTTTGGGCCACTAAAGGAAGCTGATCGTGGGATTCATTTTTAAGATGAGGAGGCTGTGAGAACGTCCGTGCGTCAATGGCTTAGGAAGCAAGACCGTGTGTTTTACCACACTGGAAGACATGCCCTAGTTAAAAAGTGGACCAAAACTGTGGGAAAGGACGGCGATTATATTGAATAGTGACAAATTAATCGTCAATGTTGTAGTTCTCAAGCTATGTAAATTGGATTAAATTTTCTTGGCAATTAAAAGGGGAAAAAGTTGGAGGCATTACTTTTTGACCCACCCTCGTAGATACTGTCTCATAAGTATTGTTTTTTTAAGAGAAAGTATTTGAAATGAATTATGATAAGCAATTAATTAATTTTCAAGGTATAGATCATTGGATTCTATCGTACTGAGCCATTATTCAGTGAGGTTTATTATCCCACGCTAGTACCCGAATCTGGTTTTCAATGTGAAGAATTCGGTGGCACTCACTTGCACTGCTTCAATGTTGGTAAAATTTCTTCCACGTAGAAAATGGCCATGGATCGAAAATGATGATAATCTAATAGAGCGAGATCAGGGCTGTATGCTGGGTGTGGTAGCAGTTTGATTCCTCCCAATTCCTGAATTGTTTCCATGGTTGTTTTTGCAGTATGGGGTATTTCATTGTCCTGTTGCAATAGAACTCTATTTCGGTTAACTAATTCTGGATATATCCGAATCAAAAGTTCATGAACTCGTTCCAGTTATTGAGAATAAAGATTCGCATGAATCGTCCACCCGTTTGGGACAAACTCCTAGCGAATCACACATTCGAAATGCCACCAGACACACAACATTACTTTGGGAACGAACTAATTTTTTTTTAACAATGACTTTGGTAGGTTGACGGGGATCAAGCCACTGTTTCGGGATATCAGGGTTTCGGTAATATGCCCATTTTTCATCAAAAGTAACAATTGTCCTCAGAAATCTACCATCCATGGGATTTCGGATAAGTTGACCACAGATATCTACTCCAAGTTCATCCTGTTGGTATCATCTTATGAGGTACAGATCTACAGCGTCTGTATTATTTTCCATGTGTCTTAATGTAGTGATGTATGGTATCTTTTGATACACGAAATCCTTCTAAAGCCTAGGGTATTTTTTGCGGATTTTCTCGCAATACTTGGCGTTTATTCTCAATATTCCATACTTTAAGTCTTCCAGAACGTGGTAAATATTTAGTGTTTTCGTCCACAAAGTCGAAACGAACCACAGTTGTGCATACGTTCACTAACGACACCTTCTTCTTCTACTTCACATATTCTTCGAGCTGCGACAGCGACTTTATAATCTTGTTTTAGAAGGACTCTAAGTTCAAACTTTGTTATCTGCATTTTGTGATTGTTTATTAACAACTGAAGACTGATACGTGCTCGCAATATATCCAACATTAGCCATGGCATCCTGTAAATAGCATTTGCAAAACACCAAAATGAGAAAACCGAAATTACTTTTTAGACAACCTAATATATGGTAGTGAAAAGGGATTAGAATGGCAAAGCTATTACATAGCCACCAACTCTTAAAAATTGACTATTGCTTAAGCTATAGGCGATATCTAATGCATCCATTTCTAAAAAAATTATCTCTGTTAACGTGAAGTTAATAGAAGAATAAGATTTTGTAAGAATTGGTTTTTGAAGATTGTTAAAGTCATGTGAATGTAATTTAACTGTTTTTCTGTAGAGACTTTAACATTTTTTGACCACCTGGCTATACAGGCGGTTGTTGAATAAGAGAACACACGGTGTTTAGATTTACCAGACAGTTGCTTTCTTGAAGACAGTTTTGGTTTGTTTAGCACTACTTACGTAGTATGTGCAGGTAATTTGTTTTCCATCCGTAGTTTTGATACCACGATGACAAATCGGGCGGCTAACTCAAGCGGTAATGTCCATAGCCAGGTCGTGAATTTGATTTTGGTAGTTGGTCTTCGTGACCCATGAGTTTTCCCCTGATCGCTAGGTAAATGCCGGGTGGTATAATTACGTCCCTCCAACTTTTTGTACCTCTGTTTCACCTCACTTCTTATTTCACTTCAACTTTCATCCCTATTGGTTATTTCAGAGCTGTGAGTTTTGGCGGAAAATTCTGTAATTATTCGTCGTTCAGATACGCGAGATATCCACTGGCTCCTCCTAGGGTGAGGGTAAATTTGTGGGATGGGGAAGGGGGAGATGAACTGGCTATAAGGACCTCCACCGGAGAATTTCAATTCATGTTCGACCATACTTGGTTTGTCTCACCTTATCCCTCCCTCCCGGAGAGTCTGGTGTAGGCACGAAACAGCTTCTATAGGTCGTCAATACCTTCTAAGAATATTTTGTACATTATAGAAAGTTTATGAGTGGAACAAATCATAATTTGTTTCTTTCTTTTTCCCTTTATCATACAAACAACACAGAATTTCTAAGGTATCACATAGCGGCCAATTTAAATATTTGACTATCGTCGAAAATGTATTCCTCTATTCCCATTGTACGTACAAGAAATTGTACGAGAGCGAACAGGAAAAGTCATGTGAGTGGAACACCTCAGAGGCTTAAAAATTTGAAAATTCGATATTTTCCTAGATAAAGCTTCAAAGATTCTGAAATGCTATACAAAATGGAAGCAGCTGCAACTATGGTATATTCAACAATGTACGCTGGATACGACACAAACAAGGCGATCGTTGGAAAAGACAAGGCTGCAGCTTTTGCACCAAGTTGTTACTCAAAACTGTCGATCTAAATGGCAACTGCATCTCTTGCCAGAACGTGGGGTTCATAAAATGTGAAGGTGCCAAAAGCAGATAGAGAATGTTTGTGGCTTTTCTGCTTGGAACACTTGCAAGAGTTACACGAATGTGAATCAGATCTACTTCCTGGTGCAGTGATATATAACTAACACCATCCGCACATTTTTCCGCTGAAAGCACTTTCTCTGTTAGAAGTGCAGTTAATATCCGACCAAGCGGGGAGGCTCTATGTGGCCGGTAGATGAATACTGGGTTGGTTTTTCATCTGCCACAATTTCGTATTCATCATATTCCTTTAATTCCGTTTACTTCTCATCTTTTATGTGCTTCTGGGTTTTGTAATGTATGGCGGTGTCGGATAAATGGCGCGGCTGCTTGTTGCAGGGAAAGTATCTCTTCGTGGATATTAGAAGTCTACTGTTCTCTCTTGGCAACTTTGCTGGAGGATGGAACTGTTAGAGAGATCCGCGGGTCTCTGTAGCACGTCTGTCTGCGGTTGGTAGACTCCCTTGGATCCTTCACTTCATCCCTTCCTCCTGGGGAGCCTTAGCTACAATAGATGCTTTTAGGTCACAGTGCATTTGTCCCTCTCCATAGTATAATCCTAACCTAATCTTATTCTATTTTTATAACAATGCTGCAGTCACAGCAGATATGTCAATTTTATTCGATTTTAAAAAATGGTGCATGTCGTTTTGTCAATGAGCTCTGCACATCTATTATCATTTATTTTCATACACATAGTGTTAGACGTATAAATGAAGATATTTTGATAATAAATGCTTTAATATCTATCCTTTCAAAGTGTTAATTGTTTTTATCGGTGTCCAATACATCGCATAATTTCAAACTGGTGTTTTCTGTGCAGTCAGAAATATCTGCACAGACTACCCACTTTACTTCCATTGGTCACACTTCATTACTTGACTTTCTGACTAAGATAGTCTGTAGTCATTAGCCTATTTGACCTGTTACGTAATAAAATAAGGGATGAATGTACTGGACAAGCATTTAATGCTCAGTTAACCGTAATTTAATTTCATTTGTTATTTCCTTCTCAATGAAGATAGATGAGATAAATAACGTGTATGTAAGAACCGTGACTGATTCCTCCATTTTGTTATTAGTTTTGTGAGATTGTCCTCGACATTTATCGTGAGGACGGCCCGCGCTGCTTTACCGATCACAACTGCCCCGCAATTACGTATGCTTTGTGTGTTCTATGCCTATTTGAAGCAGTCTAACTAACCTGAAGGTGCCGTCCTCCTGGTCTATGGGTGAGATGCTAGCCTCTGGTTTCCAAGGTCGCAGCTTCAAACCCTCCGGAGGGGTTGAATTTCTTTTTCCGGCGTAAGAAATCTGAGCATGTATTTCTTCGCAAGGAAAGTAAAGCCGGTGGTCCTGTGTCGCATATTTACAGCACGTTAAAGAACGTCAAGCCTGCAAAAGAGGCCTTAATTTATAATTAAGCAGCCTTTAATGCCTAATGTGGAATGGGACGCTGAGAATACATAAATAAACCAGAAAACATACTGTTGTTGTTGACCAGCATTACTCTTCTACAAATGAAGTAAATATACAGTTTATTATGCTGTCGTTCATTATAAACCCAAACAACATTTTCACAAAATATGTTCTCCATCTTTGTGTTAATCGAACATAAATCTATTCAGAAACACATTTTATTGCAGATGCAATAGATATGAAAGAGAACAAAGCGATAGTCAGCTTTTTAGGCTGACTTTTAAAGTTTATACTCTTAGGACTCCACGGGAAAGTATTGAATGATGAAACATTTAAAACATAAGCAAGTATAAAAAATTAAAGGCAGCGACAACGAATATCTCAGGAATGGTTTTTATTACCAGAGTTGTTTATTATAAACTGTAGTTTTACTATCTACATTTTGTGTGTGTGTTAAGCTTTCGTCTCTCCTTTATGGTTAGCACCTGTACATAATTAAAACATTAATTCCTAATGAAGAAATATTTTTAAAAATATATGTTACTTTTCATGAAAATGTTGAAATGTGTAGTATTTAAATCAGATTAGTTAGAGCCATCTTTATGAACATTTAAATTAACGAAAGTTTTAACCACATAAAAGTAGTTTGGCGAGGTTGGACTTTTTTTTGAAAATCTTGTGTGACATAATTGAAAGACGCTAAACTTATATGTAACTTTTATGACTTATATTTATCCTAAGAAACATTTTTAGACAAATATTCTGTGTCTGTCTCTCTCGTGGCTTTTTTTTTGGAAAACGTAACTAAAAAACAAACGTTCCTTATATATTAAACTGGTCATTTAAGTTCATCTTCCAAAGATGCGACACGATAGATTTTCAAATTCATCTTAACCGAAACTATCATTTTAAGAAAAAGTTTTGTCATTTTAAATTTTATAAAAATTATCAAGGATTTTGATTGCAGTATCTACTGTGTATTCAAGATATTTGCACGAGTAATTCAAATGTATATTGGAAATGTTCTGGGAATAGCCTTTTATAGCTTTTGTATAATTAGTACAACGCAAGATATAAACCAAATGTTGGTTGGACACCAACACGCCCTACATAGCAGCTTTGGCCTTCGGGGTAACCTAGTTCCACCACGTGATGTTCGGACACAATTTTTGAGGTGGAGGCACCCAGAGGACGGGTCCATTATCTCCAATGTTAGGGTGATAGGGAAGAGGACGGTGAGGCGAGAGGACCTACAGCTTATACAGTGGACTCCGAACCACGTTGGACATAGGGGACACTTAACATGTGCTAGACAGAGGTGAAGGCGTGGATACGGCCGACTTAAAATCTTCAACCCCAGAGCCGGGAATCGAACTCGGAACCCTTAACACGGGAGCCGCGAACGAAACCACTGCGTTACCCGGGCTACGCCAATAAACCAAATGTTACTACATGAAATGTGTAGATTTCGTAAAAATACACAATTGATGTTTTTTATTTATTTATTTATTTTTTTGTAGAGTTATCATTTCCATGATATTTTTTGTTTTGATTTTCTCAACAAGGAAGTCCATTAATGTTTTCGTGACCACACAAATCATATGCAAGTCAAAACCTTCACATAGGAAAAACCTCTTAACAGTCTGGCTACCGCTTTGTCTACTTCATGTTGCAACTCAATCTGTAAAATTGTGATAGAAGTAGGAAGAATAATTAAGTTTTGGAGAAATAACTTGTAGAAGTGAGAGTAGAGAACACATATGAATGTAGCAGATCTATTGTTTGTAACCCAAATTATATATTCGTAGCAGATAGGATGCACGTTGACTGTTTCGAAGACCAGGAAGCCAGGTCGGGAAGCCAGATGTAACAGGGTCATTTCGTTGTAGTTTGAATTGTTTCTTGATGATTGTGTTTGATTAAATCAGAGTCATGAGATCTCTCGTCTTCAGGTGTGGTTTTTAGTAACCTAAATAAAATTTTAGATAAGTCTAATTTTGTAATATAAAATTTAATTGTATAATCTGGATTACATTTTACTCGAACTTTCTTTCCTAGTCAATTGCAGATTACCTCCAGCATATCGATAAATCCTTACTTCCTTAATAGTTTCCGTTAGTTACATAAATTTCCTCACTTGTGCACATCCACTCATCACTATGAAGATTACAGAATATTTATTTTTTAATATTATTCATTTTCTATTACTATGCAAAACTTTTATATTCACTACCACATTTTTCATAATCATGAAACAAGATTACAGAACATATATCTATGAAGATTATTGATTTTATTTTTCCCCTAGCAACCGTTCGTAATTTTTTTATATTGTCATTACATGGCCCACTAATAGATCAAAAAACAAAAATTTCCAACTGGATATTCATATAAACATTTCTAACTAAAACGTATCGTTATATGTTTTACACTGGAATGAGGTAGTTCACGTAACCATTAGTTTATCAACAAATGTTTGAAAAAGTATATGAAGTCCAATTTTGAAATGTACTTATAACATGAAGCTGATAAATTTTGCTAAGCTTACCTTTTGGTGCTCTTAAGGCAAATTTGTACGTTACTAAAATGGCAAATTAGCTCAGAAATGGAAGGGGTTGGGTAGCAGAGGCTGAAAACAAATTATCCTGGCGACACTTTGAACGTGTGCCAAATTAACTTGCTACTGAGATAAAAGTTTCACATCAACCAGTGGAAAGAGCAAGAAGGAGAATCTCTGCAGAAAAAAAAATCGCTAGTGGAAATCCCTGTGAAGCAGTGATAGTGTTCTTAAAGAAATATTGGACATTGATGTCTTGACGTAAACAAGAAGTGATAGCTTCTCTTGAATGAGGTCGACTGAGAACAAGCAGGTTGAGGTGTCTCGTTGAAATAGACTGGTCATTTAGCTATGTAGGTTTTGGAGATGAGTATATCATTAAAGACAGGAGATTTGAAGCAGTGAATAAAAAGTATTCTATAAAACTTAAAATATTCCTAAAACCAGAGAATATGATGAGACGAGTGCAAACATGTATAGATGCTGGTGGAGGACACTTCCAACATTTTCTGTGAGATTTAAATAGTGTAATATAATCTCGGAATTGTGTATTATATTATCCAAAAGTTGCAAGTGTGTCCTATTATTGGTTCAAAAGTTATGACCTATTGAAATGGTTCAGATTTATATGGGTCGCATTGTACTTCACTCTTCTAGTAAACAATATTGCAAGAGAATGCAGCGCTTGTCAGTGAAGGTAAAAACGTCGCACCCCTCTACTATGTTACTGCAGCTAAATATTAATTGAGACATAGGTTAAAATAGTTTCATATTGGGTAAGATTACTTTAACAGGTTGACATTAACCTGTGTCAGTTGTTTTATTATACAGAATGGGCCACAACTATTGCTACAAACTGCTAAGAATTATAGATGCGAGTAAGTAAATAATGTTTTGATTAGGAATCTATGTCCGGAAATGTGCAGTGTATAATTTTGTAACAACATTTCGATTTTATCTCCTCAGTTTTTCTGGAGTCTGCTATAAATCATTTACTACCTGCCAATATATTACTATTTGCGGGTCTTAATTTTCACTGCGCCTGCATAAATTCACAGCTATCTATTTAGAAATAGAAAAATAATCATTTTAATATGCTAAGCAAAGTGAAGCATAATTTGTGGCTTGTTTTAAAATACAAGATTTGCAAGCTGGTTCATAAGGTGTTTTTCTTTACCAACAGTAAGTTCTGAGATTAATTATTGATAGATTAAATTGTAAATATTAAGGAAGATATGGTGCTTCCGCTGACATCATGAAACTCCACTCAACAATGTTAATAATTCAAGACGAGACATATTGTTTTGCTGTGACGGCTGTTGGCGTCTCTGTGGCCACCACCGACCAGCTTGGAGTGACGTGTGGTTTGGTCACTAAACTGGACCAGACAACAATTACAGTTCGTCAGATGTCTTCACCTTACTGGATCAACCCCCATTCCTATATTGTACACCGGCTGATTCAATATTCACAATTGTAAATGTGTGAACCAAAGAAGCAATTAAATAACATGTTTAGAGTATATGAAATTAAATGGAATGTAACTACTGCATTAGATGAGAAAAGATTATCTATTAATCCTATTTTCCGAAATGGTTTCAGGATACACTGTTGTAGCTAGACAGAAGTACACAGAACCTACCCTATGACATTCAAGTATACCTCGCTATGTGTTTACACGACTAGATGGCTTGATGAGAAACCTAACATTTAAAAATGTATAGTAACAAATGCTCGACAAATGCCATTTAACAGAGGCAGCGAGTTGGAATTTTCGGTAGTGAATTTCTAACTAGCTCTTTTAGCTTCACTAACACTTGTCGACAACAACAATAACAACAAACCTTTTTTCAGGTACAGAGATAAAACGTGTTGGAGGTAACTAACTTGGACTTGCTGATTCTTAAAGTGCAATTAGATTTTCGCCATTAACCTCCAAGTTTTTCTTATGGAGGTTTTTAAATTCCTAAATATAAAAAGTTATACATTATATTTATACAATATATAACATACTTAATGCCATGAAACTATTTTACTCTATTGTCCTGGGCCTAATGTACATTCTTACAAGAAAAACTGCAACATTCATTTGCTCGATGATGATGTTGATGATGGAGGCTTAAGTCCTTTTGATGACAACTTTCTTCTGTACGATATATGTCCTTCACACTTCAGAAGACAAGAGTAGTCACTTAACATTAAAGGGTTCCGTCTACCTTTATAGCGACTTTCCATTCGCAAAAGAAACTGAAGGAAGCTTTCTCCGTGTTCGTCACCAGCCGCTCCCAAATTAGTAGGGAAGAAATTTAAATGAAGAATGTGTGTCTTAGTGATATTCTGCAACCAAGATTTTTATGGTTCTCTAAAAGAGTTCCCACTAATATGTCACTGTTTTATGCTATTGTATTCCCTAGGAAACCTTCAAAGACAACCTTAAAAGAACGCCAAGCTGCAAGTTCTGACTTATTTTCCTTCGAAGTTCTTATCATTCATTAACTTCATAATTTGTGGCTCAATAAAAGTCCCCTCTTATATGTTACATTTAATAAAGTAGTTCACATTAAAGCTAAGAACAAGAAGGTTCACTGCACTAACTTTTATCACACTCCTTTCAAACACAAAGCACTGAAAGTTATACATATAATTTGCACGTCATAACTTTTAATCTTGTCGTGATGACACTTTCTGATTTCACATTTTATGTCACATTACAATATAGAGTTATGTTTTATATGTACTTTGTCTGTATGGAAACCACTGTTGACTAGTGTAATCGAAATAACTTTTCTTTTCTAAGTTCAGCATACTAACAATTTATCAAACTTATTTTAATATCGAATATTATTCAACCAAAAATTTTATGTTGCATTCCTATGAAGTTCGATATTCACTATCGTTTTTTATACAAAAACTTAATTTATTGCCTACTTAAAGTCCATCGAGATGTGTGCTTGAGAGGGTTATTTCATTACAGAATATTATACAATTGTTGTGATGATTGCTTTTAAAATTGTTGATTTTATTTAATTTTAATATTCGTTATTAAAATAAAGTGCAACAAAAATATTTTTGTATAATTTTAATTAACTATATGCAGTAACTGTATTATTGTAAATACGTTTTTAATAGCTATTTTTATATTAGCTTGTTTAGGTACTTATTTGTGAGGAATCCTGGTTTTCCCTATTCAAGGCAGTGTTGGAAATTATTGAGCATTATTTTTCTGCATTCATGCAATATCAATAAATATAAAGATAGGTGGAAATGTTGACTGACTCTAAAAATGAACTCAACAGGAGCTCATTATTAATCTTTAAATTATCATTTAGTACATACTATATAAGTTAGGTAGTCATTACTTTTCTTGGCCAAATAAACCATAGCACACAAATACACGTATCTCTTATTTTTAATTTCTTAGAAAGAAAGCTGCCTTCAAGATGTAGAGTAATATCTCCTTTCATGATGTGCAACCTAATTTTAATCTCTTTTAGGAGGATCACTTTGATGTGGCTTTTACATTTTTGCTTTATCTACGAGATACATGAGGTAGCTAAACGAAGCAGTGTAATTAGATATCCGGATTTCATGTTTTGAGATTACTAGACCCAAGAAACATTTTTAAAAAAGAATTGTGCACACGTGTGTTCAAAGATGCTACACGAAAATTTTCCAGAACACTTGTTTACCCAAACTACTGTTTATATGGAACGTTTCTCGTTGCTTTATATTCTCAAAAAAGCTGTAGTGACATTGGATATACTTCATTTTATTTAATATATCCATCACAAAGGCTAAAGTGTTAACTAAGGCTGGAAATAAAATTATAGAACTGGTTATGCAGTTCAGCAGAAGGGATATTGACATTACGAGTTTAGGAAATCTCCAGAAATTAATTCTTAAATTTGGAAGCAGTAGAAATAGCTTGCCTTATTAATGATTTAATGCAGAGAAAAAATTACTGAGGAAAGAAAGCACGTTAAAGTGTACGACCAGTATGATTTATGTCTTGGAAACTAGGGCAGAGACCACAAGAACACAACGAATGATGGAAATAACAAAAATGAAAGTGTTTAAAGAAATAACTGGAAAAATATTGCATGATTGAGTCAAAACTGAATATATTAGAGAGACTTGTAAGATAGCCTATGAAAGAATTTGTCGAAGGACACAATTGCAAGAATATTAAAGGGTGAGAAGTCGAGGACGGTGAAAGAAGGATGGAAGGAGGGCTTGACTCAAATATACAACAGGCATTGAGCACTAGGACATGAAGGAGGTGGAGGAATGCTTAAACAAACGAGTAATACTAGGACTTTCTCACTCTGAATGATCTTTGTATAATTTTATACCTGATTAACAATAAAATATGCACTACACTGAAATATTTTCAGAGAAAGTGGAGAGATTTTAAACGAGTGATTTGAGATAGGAGACCTATGGCTTGTTGGATAAAATGTGGAAGTTATGGCTATAAGTTATTAAAGTGGCAGTACGCCACTGCTAATGATGATACCACTGGAGTTTACAACACTCGAAAATGAAGCGACGTATCGAAGCACTCCATTTGGCGCAATGGTTATGGCATTAGCTTTCAAGTGACAGGTAAACCAATTAGTCTCCTTCATTTGGTTGTATTTTTTGCTTGTTTTTTGTTGTTTGTTTAATATTTTGTCCAAGCTTTTAATTCTTGTATAAATGTATGCATTTTACGGAATAATTTCACCTTATCAGTGCAATTAATTACAAGTCTTTCTACAAAGGATCAATCCTACTTAATACGTTCATATGCGGTAAGAACGTCTAAATGGGGGTTGGTTTAAAGGGTGAACGAAGTTACATAAAATAGAAAGTGAAAGTAACCCTTTACGTCAGGTTTATAGAAACTGCTCGAAATGGAGACCTGCGCTTTCAATGCAAAGTGTTCCGAGTCAAGGGAACCATAGTAGTGTTATTGCACTGGCCAGTCAGATACACTTCTTAATTATCAATCGCACTATTTCTGCCTATTAGAATTTACATACTAAAAAGGCAAAGAGAAAATCAACTACATGACAGGAATGGAACCAATGAGCTTTAGAACAACAGTTTTCGGCGCTGCGAATTCGACCAGCAGAACAGTTACAGGAATGCCACTAGAGTAGGCAACATGGTCCATGAAGGTATGTACAGATGTATTATTTTATCTTGACAGAAATCCTGCGCGGTAGGGAGGAGTAGCAACTGTGGTGGGGATAGTGCACCTATCGCCACAATGCGTCCCACGTGTAAGATTACGAGAGAGGAGTGCACCACAAGCAGTCTAAAAAACAAATCTCACTCTCGAAGCCGTTATTGCAACTCTTATAAACTAAGTTGTAATACTTACTATGGTAGTAATCTCCACGCTTTTGTTGGATCTTAAATAGTACATAGGCATTTGGAACAAAACCCTGTTCTCCTCCAGCAGGCATGATAAACAACTGTCAGCCTTTCAACATCGCTGTAGAATTCCTGTAACGAATTTCACTCTAGTATATACTGCATTGATATGTTTCATTCATATAAACTATATAAACTTCACTGCGAAATCTCTGAATATTTCCTAAATACTTAAGCCTTTTTGGCCGTATGGTACGATGCTCGATTAAAATTTGTCTGTCACGCTTAGTTTTCTTTTTCCATATAAATCCTAACTTCACAATACCTCTTCTTAATGTTCAGAAACTGCCTTGGAAGTCAGTAGAATTTGTAAGCTTCATAAACACTTTCTTCAGAGTTGGTATTTGTTTTTCTGTGTTTTGAGAATTATTCACAGAATTACTTCTGAATTAAAACATCCAAATTAGATTTTGTGCATGTTTTTAATCTTTGTTTACTGGGCATAGACAAGGACGTTGTTGCACTAGCACCAATGGCTTTTCTTTCCTTAATAACTCTCCTAAACTCCTTTCAGACACAACTGTTGCCTCAGATGCGCTTTCCCAAATTTTTGTAGCAGACCCAGACCATTGTTCCTGTTTTATATATCTGTAGACATTGGTCATAACTTCTCGTGTTTTTAAATGTAGCACTTTATTTCCTAATATGCTGCTAGGAGGCATCATTTCTAAATGCCCTCTTGGAACCAGGAGATATGCACATTTTGAAACAAGCTGTATTACTCCGTAACCCTGCACTTGTTTACTTGCTCGCAACCGATACACAAATGACCCAACCTCTCCTCCAGTTGCAACTGTTCTAAAGAGGATTCGTCCAGATACCACTGCGCATCGCTCTCCATCTGTCAAGATATAAAAATACTCTGTATCGCTGTTCAGTGTCGCACAGGTAGGTGATTAAGTCGAGATTTGAGATATCTTTGAGGCATTAATTCTTGAGAACACCAATAACGAGGTACTAAGAATTGATATTTACATACTCGGGAAGCAGTTTTAAAGACATTTTAATCCAATAATTTCGCTCAACTTGTTTAAATAACAACTTATCAGTTGCCAGTTAGGTTTAACACAACTACGTTATGTTTAGCCGCAGACCAAGCATTGCCTTTCTCAAATTACATTAGTCACATCTACAATGCTGACATTATTTCGGTGTAGTTCACTGAGATCTTGTATAGGTCGCGTTAGTACACAATTTCGTCAATTATCTTTGTTTTTGAGACATTCATTGCTAATGATTTCAAATTTCAAATACCTTTCCATAGATCTTTCAAAGTGTTAAGAAGGCATTTATTTGAAATTCCATACTCATGCAAAGAGTATGAAATTTCAAAGACATCATCGGCGATTTGATTTGTAATGAATTTATTATAGCTACAACCAATTGTATAGTGAAACTTTGCTACAGTAATTTATCTTAATGCTAAACGGAAAGATTTTGGAAGTGATATAAAGTAAAGTATAGTCATGCATGAAGGCATATGAATAGGATATGTTTGTGTATTGCTGTGTAACAGAATGCTGTCTGTTTATGCATCGTTTGTTTCGGGCAGTTTGAAGTAGATAGCAAAAAGTCTTGCAAAAATAATTTGTGGGAGGGATATCAAAATCAGCAAAGATGCATAGAGAACATACTGAAAACTTTTCTGGTGTATAATCAAATACAGGTTCATAAAACAACGAGAATGATTCTCTTGTGTGAACCACTCGACATCGGAGGACAGGCCAGCATTGGGACAGTTACCTCACGGGCAGCCTGACTGAAAGAAACATTACAATCACCATTTTTCACACGAGAAGAAGGCGCTTTTTGAAAATTCTCGCCGCGTTCCGTTGAGTGCTGGACAACAAACACCTCGTTATGCGACCCTCCCCGGGTTTCCGTTCTTTGTGTATAACTTGCACATAGACAGAGGGAGTTGTGCCGGCCAGCTGATCTTGATACATTAACACCGCGTTGCCATGGCAACTCGCCGCAGCAGATTCTCCGCCTTGTATTACGCTCAAATTGTTTCCAGATGAAAACCAAAGTGAGGAAATATATGTCCATCACCCTTGAAAATGTTATTAAATACTAATCACTTCCTTCCGTAGCTCTATGAAATTTTTGTAACTTTATACAACATTTTAAACATGTTCAATGTCCTGGAAAGACGAGGAAAGTCACAAAAGGTCTAGAAAAGTAAAAATGTCTCAGGAAAGTCGAGAAAATTATAAAACCATTACAGTACGATAAAAGTTACAGAAATCAATTCCATTTGACATAAAACATGTGGGGCTATAAAAATTATGCTAAAGTGAATAATGTGAGATAATGTCTTAAGGATTGCCCGGGATCATTATTTAATATATATTTATATATAAGTTATATAGATGGTGTATGGTACTGCTAATTTGTAGTTTGACTAGGAAAAATACCTTAAAAAGCGACATACAAATTTTCTTATTTCACACCTTCATTTAGCCCGCTTCGGTAGCGTAGATAATAGCGTGTCTGCCTCACGCTCAAGAGGTCCCGAGTTCGAATCTCCGTCGGGGTGAGTTACCTGTATGAGGCTTTTCCCGGGGGTTTTCCTTGCCCTTCAAGACGAATGTCGGGTAACTCTAAGTTCCATGGACCCTGGACTCATTTGAGCATCATTTTACCCAGTTCATTCACCGTCCGTTATGACTTAAAGTTGGAGGACGTAAATTAAAAGAAGCCTTCATTTCTTTTGTTTTATTTGTGAAGTGAATCACTAAAGGAATATGAAGTGAATGCCATGGAAACAGATGTGTGAATCCTATTAAAACACGTCATTTAGTGCTGTGTTACCTTTCTGGAAATATGATAAGCTTTGCTAACAAATAACTCAAGATAGGCTTAGGTATCCTAAAACACTTAGCTGTATAGGAGCAGAAAAGGGGCGAGTAGCGCATTAAATGCCTTTAAATAACCATAAAGTCAGAAAGTGTTACTCCAACGTTATCACTGTAACCCGTCTTTTCTCTGGTTTTATTTACTGATATATTCTAAGTTTCAGAGCACTTTAAGGTATAAATCAAATATACTTTGTATATTTCCTTATAAATAACACGATAATAAAACGAGATGAACTTTTGTTAATAGGCTTAGTTGTCACCTTATTAATAGCATATGCCGCCCCCCCCTGCTGTGTGATAACAAGTCTGCCTGACGTTCAAGAGGTCCCGAGTTCAAATATCAGTCAGGGTGAATTCTCTGAATAAGATTTTTATCAGCATTTTCCCTCATCCTCAAAGATGAATGTCAGATAAACCTAAGCTCTAAAGACCCTAGACTCATTTGGGTTTCATTTCACTCATGTCATTCATCGTACCAAATGACTACTTTAAATTTAAAAATAAGTTTTTTTTTTTTGTGTAAACTCTTATGCAAAAATTTAAGTTTTTTATTTAAAATTTATTTTTTATCAAACTACGAGGGCGGTTCAATAAAAAATGATCATAATTGTTTACGCTCATAATTTTACATTCAATCTTATTATATTCTGTTAGCTTAATATGAAACAAACACGCCGTAGTAGTTTCATTGTTGGCACTTCTGGCTCCCGCCTGTGAGAACCAGGCAAGTTCAGACATGTTCAGTATCGCCTACCGCTGCAATGGAGGTAACATGCAGTTAATGTTGATGTTAGAGGAAGATCCGGAGCTTATTTCAAACGTAATCACTGCTGATGAAACTTGGATACATCATTTTGATCCTGAGACCAAACAGCAAAGCTCAGTGTGGAAATCTCCTTCATCACCAACCCCCAAAAAATCAAAAGTGGTTGCTTCTGCTTGGAAAGTTATGGTCATCTCATTCTTTGATATTCATGGAATGGTTTATCAGCATGTTGTACCTGCACACACATCAGTAACTGGATAATACTAAAGGGATGCCCTGAAAGCATTACAAGTCCATATCAGGTGCAAAAGACCACATTTCCGTGAAGCAGGCTGGATGTTGCACCACGATAATGCGCGGCTGCATATTGCCAATGTTGTTGCTGAATATCTTGCAAAAATCAACGTGAAGTGCATCCCTCACCCTCCCTATAGTTCGGACTTAGCCCAATGTGACTTTTTTCTATTCCCTAACTTGAAGTAACGCCTTTGTGGAAGGCATTATCCATCATCAGAAGCAGTGGTGAAGGCTGAAGAGGCGGTTTTGAAGGACCTCTCAAAAATGGTTTCCAGCATGTCTTTGAAGACTGGCAGAAACGCTGAGACAAGTGCTTCGCATTCAGGTGAGACTATTTTGATTAGGACCATCAAAATTGAGGATAAGTAAAGGTACGTTGTCAAAAAAAATTGTGATAATTCTTTATTGAACAGACCTCGTAGTAGAGTTGTTAAGAAGATATATCTACAATTTATTGATCTCATACTATGGAGTATAATTCTAAAGTATTATTATTATTTTTAAAATGGTTATACATTAAACTTAGATTGCTATGTTAACATTGCAAATTAATTTACCGAAATTGTGAGCTTCTAAATCTCGCAAGTGGGAATACCAAGCCAAATTATGTAATATAAACGTTATTTTTTAAAAATAAACAGAGTTAGCTTGCAAAAACCTACAACTAAAATTTTTGTGACAAGCTATGTTGAATAAAAACTTTGGTATTCAAATGTGACAAATTGTTTTAGGGTTTTGTGTTGTATTTGGTTACGCATCCTATAAAAGATAGCATTCATAAAACTGCTTTTGGGTAGTGGTAGGTACCAAAAGTTATATTTTCCAGAAAATCTCCAAGAATCTGTTGGGTGGAGTACCATACTTCGTCTTCCTGCTATAGGTACGTATTTGGTAGAGAAGGTAAAAGGGGTTGACATTTGCTGCAGGTTTCCTGTTTTCCAAATGTATGCAAATACTGTGGTCACAGAGATGGCATATAGCTGAAAGAAAGAGAAAAATCGAGGGTGGGGTGGAATCTGTGCTTGCAGACTGAATGAAACCCCTTGCTCATCGATCATGCGAGAATGTCAGGACAAAATTACTGTTGGCCATGAAAAATGACGACGTAGCATCCGTCACACATACAGTGTGCATATTGGCAGCACATTCTGGGAAAGGTGCCAGATTCAAGTTAAAATCAACCTTATCGTCTTCTCTTGCTTAATGTAGTCTTTGAAGCTTCCGTTATGTTTATGATCTTACACTTTACTACCTAAGAGTAGAGTTAATCAAGAAAATATTAGTGAAATAACACCTGTATGTCTTTTGGGAAATTCTGAATGTTTAATCGTTCGTTTTTGCATCACGAAAACTTTATATCTGGAAATATATATTCAATAAATGTAAAATATTTATGTTCAATATTTCTAAAATGTTATGAAATGTTAATGACTGCAGAAATCCTGTAGCAGTCAGCCATTATTACGTTCACTAAGGCTTACCTGTAAATAATAATTCACAGCGTAGCAGCCCGGAATGCGAGCGAAGCCTAGCAAACCGACTGCCGGCCTCACGCCCACAGATACAAAGCAGCGGTGCCCGATCATCTAGCCGGTACGGGGATGGGCAGATGTGGTCAGCATCATGGCACCCCCAGGCGGAATGTTGGCTTTCTTGACTGGAATTCGCTACCTATTTTAGTGCCTCAATTTTCTCACGATGCAGATTGGGCACTGCTCCTGTACCCTGTACTTAAAATCTGCATGACCCCCCCCCCACCAAGGGAAATCTGCATAACGGTCAAGCCCACTACCACGGCGCAGGACTGGCTTACCTATAGGAAATATTGCATTCCAACCATAAATTTATAGGTATCTAACTTTATGGGGAATAAGTTGTTTTAAGACCTATTATCTTGAGAAAAAGCATTTATAGGAAATATTCAGCGTGTATGTGTAGTGTTTAACGCCCGCTTTTACTACGTATGGCACCGCAGGCGGTGACAGGTGAGCCCAGGTGAGCCCAGAGGTTCTACTCCCATTAGTCTTGAACCCGTAGGAACAAGACCCGGGCCCCTTTCAACCAGGGAGTATCCGAGCTGTTCCAAAGGGCGCTCGGCATCCTCCGTGGGGCTTTCCGTAGGGCAAGACCTGGTTGCCTAACAAGCCCCCCCCCCCTCAACTGGTCCTGGGACACAAGACGGGATGGAAGTGGATACGCCACTTACGCGTGCCAACACCAAAGGTGAAGGCTACCGATATGACCTCGGTGGGGCCGCCTGGTGATCTAGCACACCTTCTACTAGCTTTTCAGGCTAGTATCCCGGAGAATTAATGGCTTCCCTCAACCCCGTCCTTAGACGTACCCGATTCCCACAGGTATCGGGAACCACTGCCCCCTCGAGACCATCCCAATCCGAACAACTCCCGAAGGAGGGGCTCAGATGTTCGGCCCGAGGTTCTTCTAGTAACGTCAGCGGTGACACTGACGGTACATGAGATGAACATGGAGCACCGGTGGAATGAGATGGCGGGGGAAACCGGAGGTCCCGGAGGAAACCCGCCCCAGCGCCGTGTTGTCCACCACAAATCTCACTTTGCGGTCGCCTGGGATCGAACCCGGGCCGCCTTGGTGAGAGCCAAGTGGTCTAACCACTGAGCCAGGGCGCGGCCTAGCGTGTATGTATGTACCAACGCGAGTAGATAGCTATTCAAGACATAAAATTCGAAGGAGAGTTCTGTGGTTCAAATTCCGACAGGAGCACCATCTGTCCCTCACATAAACCTGTATCTTGGTGTATGTGCGCGCGAATTCTTCAAAAATGAAAAGACGGATACGTAAGATATGTAATATTTAAGTATCTTCCAAGAATATAACATTAAGAATTTTAGGAAAATATTCTCCAGATTAAACTGTATTTTATATTGATAAATTATTCTTATTTATTACTTTCTGAGAAAAGGTCTTACTTTATCTAAAAGTATCACTTTTGACAAATGGACTAGGAAAGAAAATGTATACTTTGAATTTTCTGTGAAGTCAACGTCATTTTCATGAATTTTGTCTAGTCCTATAAACCAACCATAAGAGATTAAAAAAGACAGTTTAGTCCAATAGGAGAATGTTTGTTTTTGTAACTATTATGCTATCATCCGGCACCATCTGATACCACGAAGTATAAAAGCATATCTGGAATATGAGAAGAAAGCAAAATGAAAGAGAAATGAAGGAAAGGGACCTAGAAGAAAAACATCCCAGTATTCGTCTACCGACCAGGAAAAATCAGTAAAAACCTAGAGTGGAAGGGCGATGGCAATGAAACCGGGGGTCTTCCACGTTAAGCGAAGCTAACTCGCTCGATAACCGGCACACTACTTTTGAACTCTCGGACATATCTCCAGAGGGCATTACTCTCATAGTTCCGACTTCTTTAATAGTCATTACTCCCGAAATAATTTACTCCAATACCCATTGCGCTCAATACAAAGTTAAATATTTACACAAATTAATGGACCAATAAGCAAAGAATTAAAGAATAACACGTCAACATCAGCAAACATAATATTCTATAAAACAATGCTGTAGCAATGGAAACATATGTAAGTAAAATTTGGATAATGAATATTAACAGCAAAAGATAGAAACAATAGAGATGAGATTTCTGACAGCAGTAGTAGAATTTGCTCTTTTAGTAAAAGTAATAAAGAAATTCGTAAGCAGTTAAACATACGACTTAAATGAAAAAATATTATTTGCTTCATTCTCATACCTTCCTCTATTTTTCGACAAACTGTTCTTACAAAAGACGTCTGTAGCGTAGATGATACCGTGTTTGCCTGACGTCCAACGGGTTCCACGTTCGATTCTTGGTGAGGTGAGATATCTAGATAAGGTTTTCTCCTAAGTTTTCTCTTATCCTGAAAGATGAATTTCAGTTAAGTAGAAGTTCAGTACACGCATGATTAACCCTTGGTGGTACGCAGGTTTCATGGTCAGCACCAAGAAGCAACGGTGACGCGCTCACATGCAACGAATGCCAGCTTAGTAGATTCCACATATTAACCGGGCTGCTATCCTGGATCCGACTAAGAAGCATGGTATTTTAAATACACTTAAACTAATTTTTAAAAAAATATAAGTTCTATGGAGGCTGGGTTCATTTGATCATAAAGTTCACACATTTTGGAGTGGTTCCCCTAATTGTGGGTTATATTTATATCACACGATGCAGTGACATATCTGAAGTTGGATTCGCTACTTCGTGAGGTCTACGCCCCATATGCGCAAAAGTTTCGCGCTCCCTCGGTGTGGCGACGCATGTAGAAGCCAAACCTTACCTTGATGTAGAAGTTATGAACCTTTCCTCTAAAAGCCGTGAAGATGAAGTTCTCGAAGATTTCTATAAATCCTCTCTCCGGCAGCTGCGGCGAGCGATGAGATGTGAAACTTCTCAGGCGTGGTATCGATACAAAAGGAATTCACTTTTGGGCAACTATGGAATAAAATAATTAATACAGTTTCACTTTACTTGGAATTATATTTCTCGACATCATTTTCTTCTTTACATGCGACTTTTTCCACTGAAGTATATAGCCCTTTACTATATATTAATTTTCTCCTTTTATTTATAAATGATACAACGGTTTTTTACTTAAATTATTTATGGTAGCGTCGCGTCTTCGATGTATATTTTAAACGTTTATTAAACGTTCATAAATGATGAACTCCAATAACTTCTAGTAGCTTCAAGAATTTTTTTTACCAAAAACGCGTCTACCCTCTTCGAGAGTTAAAGCCAGAAGAAAAAATTTAAGAATAAAACCATTGGTTCTTTTTTCTGTTTTGGTTGCTAAGTTACCGTAATACTTAATTCTGATTGTTCCTACGTCACAATTTGGGATTTCAATAAACATTATCTATATGGCCTGCTTGGTTATTAACTTAAGTTGAAATACAGATGGCCATGTTTACTTAATATGTCCATGTACGAAATATCAGCTTCAATTTCATATATTGTTGGATGTCACCTAACCAGTTAAATTAAGTTAATTAAAAAATAGAGAAGCATAGTCTTCTACTTCGTTGGTAATCGAGGTAACACTTGCAGAGTGGCCTGCCTCGGTAGCGTAGATGGTATCGTGTCTGCCTCACGTCCAAGAGGTTCCGAGTTCTAATCTCGGTCAGGGTGAGTTACTTGGATAAGGTTTTTCCGGAGTTTTCCCTTATCCTAAAAGACGAATGTCGGGTAACTCTAAGCTCCATGGAACCTGGGCCCATTTGAACATCATTTCACCCATTCCATTCATCGTCCGTTATGACTTAAAACGTTAAAGGACGTAAACTACAAGGCCGCGCCGTGGCTCAGTGGTTAGACCACTTGGCTCTCACCAAGGCGGCCCGGGTTCGATCCCAGGTGACCGCAAAGTGAGATTTGTGGTGGACAATACGGCGCTGGGGCGGGATTTCTCCGGGATCTCCGGTTTCCATCTCATTCCACCGGTGCTCCATCTTCATCTCATGTATCACCAGTGTCATCGCCTGCGGTGCCGTATGGAGTAAAAGCGGGCGTTAAACACTACACATTTAAACACTACACACACACACACACACACACACACACACACACACACACACACACACACACACACACACACACACACGTAAACTAAAAAAAAAACTTGCAGAAATGGTTTTATTACACATTTCCTTTTAGATACAATGGGGATAGGAGAATTCGGGGGGATTGAGTAACAGTCACATACTTTAAAACCTATCATTATATAATGGTTTTCAACTTCCAATCTATTTGTATGGGCACGAAATGGGAGTGACAATTTTATATTTGAAGAACGTATATTTTGAGTTCAAACAGATAATAAAGAATATAATGAAAATGATTAAGGGTACAAAAATGGTTGAGTAAATATTTTGCCTTAACTTAATCTACATTGTTTGTGTAATAAGATATTGTATGTCTCTTTCAGTTCACAAATGGCCGCGCCGTGGCTCAGTGGTTACACCGCTTGGCTCTCACCAAGGCGGCCCAGGTTCGATCCCAGGCGACTCCCAAGGTGAGATTTGTGGTGCACAACACGGTGGTGGGGCGGGTTTTCTCCGGGATCTCCGGTTTCCCCCGCCATCTCATTCCACATGTGTACCATCTTCATCTCATGTATCATCAGTGTCATCGCCTGCGCCCGTAGGGGAGGGGATCCGTCCCCTTCAGCTGCCATGGTACGAGCGCTGCGGACCCTCAGCACTCGCGGTACCTCTAACGTTACTAGAGGAACCTCGGGCCGGTCATTCGAGCCCCTCCCTCTGGGAGTTTTTCGGATTGGGTTGGTCTCGAGGAGGCAGTGTGTTCCCGATACCCACGGAAAATTGGGTACCTCCGGCCAGGCTACTGGCCGCCCGGAGGGGGTAGAGGGTTGCCTCATAAGTCCCGGGTACTAGCCTGCAGAGCTAGTAGAAGGTGTGCTAGATCACTGGCGGCCCTACCAAGGTTATTTGGACCGGCGCGTAAGTGGTGTATCCACTTCCAGCCTGTCTGTCGTGTGCAGCGGGGGACAGTTTATAAAATAGGTACTGTCCTATGGTAAAAACCCGAGAGGCCCGGGTTCTGATCCTACAAGTCCAGGGCTGATGGGAGTAGATCCTCGCACTTACTGTCATCGCCTGCGGTGCCATATGTAGTAAAAGCGGACGTTAAACACTAAACATTTCACAGTTCACAAATTGTGAATTTCTTTTTTTTTTTTCATAATGAAGATAACTTCACGGACTCTTTATAAAACGTTCAACATATCTATTTCATTTGTGTTAAGATATTTTAAACATAGTGAAATGAATAAATTTTTATTTCTTCAGAAAATCAAAATTAAAGAGGAAATTTCCATGTAAAGAGAAGGTTTCTAAGGTTAGTGATTTTATTTTAAACCTTTGTGCCACATGATTGATAATTGCTGAACCTGAACAGCAAATTTAATGTTTATTGGATTATTCGTTTTTGAGTTGTTTGCGCCAGTATGCTGTTTGGACACAAAATAATATTTTTTTTCTGTTTAGTGGAAGTACTTAGTAGAGATGTAAAATTTGACAAAAATAAAGGTATCATATATATCAGAAATGAAAGAGGAATACGTATTAAGAGCTGTCAACAATTTTATTAAATTGCTTTTACACTATAGCTAGATACAGGAAGACATAGAACTACAAGGAAGGAAATGTTTAATTAAGCATGGAAGGGGTCAGCAGGTTTAAGTGTTATGGAGGAAGAAGAACAAGAAGATAAAGGTGGTGATGATGGTACAACTATCCTAAGCATTGTGCTTGAGTTATTTGACAGTTTAGGAAATCTGGCCTCGAATCACACACCTCGTTGTGGGGTAGCGTATCTAAGGAAACGCAAATCCAAGGAAGGCGAGGGCCCGTTAAATGTTAACGCATTCCGGAGATTAAACAGCATTTAACGACGTGTCTGTAGCTTTCACCTGCAGGAAGGACCATTTGTCACAGACGACGTTTAGATCCTTACTTAAGCTGGTATTTAGAGAGGGGATCTGCACCTTGCTTCTGGTTATACCGCCCGCCATTTATATAAATATTCGCTTTTCTGCACTACTCCAGCCAGCTTCCAAATGGATTGAACAAGATACGGGGGAAAATCTGCCACTTTCTTTACCCATTTTTCCAAAAGCCTTATTATATAACCTTTTTCTTCTAGTTACTTCATGTTAATTCAGATAAACATTTGTAGAAATGGGTTTTTGCATATTTATTGTAGCTACAATGGGAATATAGGACAGTAGGCTTAATATATTAAAATCTTCTAAGAGCTTGGCACTATGTGATTACTTTAATATTCCATTTTATTTAGCATGGCCAAGAGATATTTGATATTTATTTGTACAGTTTGCATTACATGACTTTGACATCTAACAATCACTATTATACGAGGGCTGTTCAATAAAAATGATCACAATTTTTTCTTGACAACGTACCTTTACTCATTCTCATAACAATGATGATTCTTATCAAAATGGTCTCCACTGAATGCGATACACCTGTCCCAGCGTTTCTGCCAGTCTTCAATGACATGCTGGAAACAATTTTTTCAGAGATCCTTCAAAATCACCTCCGCAGCCTTCACCACTGCTTCTGAGGATGGATAATGCCTCCCACGAAGGCGTTTCTTCAAGTTAGGGAATAGAAAAACAGTCACATGCGGCTAAATCCGGACTATAGGGAGGGTGAGGGATGCATTTCATTGATTTTTGCAAGATATTCAGCAACAACATTGGCAATATGCGGCCGCACATTATCGTGGTGCTGCATCCAGCCTGCTTCACGGAAATGTGGTCTTTTGTGCCTGATATGGACTTGCAATGTTTTCAGGACATCCCTGTACGATTGTCTAGTTACTGATGTGTGTGTAGGTACAACATGCTGATAAACCATTCTATGAATATTAAAGAATGAGATGACCATAACTTTCCCAGCATAAGCAACCACTTTTTCCTTTTTGGGGGTTGGTGATGAAGAAGATTTCCACACTGAGCTTTGCTGTTTGCTCTCAGGATCAAAATGATGTAGCCAAGTTCCATCAGCAGTGATTACATTTGAAAGAAACTCCAGATCTTTCTCTAACATCAACTTTAATTGCATGTTACTTCCATTGCAGCAGTAGGCGATACTGAACATGTCTGAACTTGCCTGGTTCTCACAGGCGGGAACCAGGAGTACCAACAATGATACTACTACGACGCGTTTGTTTCACATTAAGCTAACAGAATATAATAAGAATGAATTTTAGTGCGAAAAATTATGGCCGTAAAAGACTATGATCATTCTTGATTGAACAGCCCTCGTACCTCCTGTACAAATACATGAAAATTCCTGACTCAAGATTTACACGTTGACTCAGGTCCCCTGGCCATAATCCTTTGGTTTCCTGAGCAAATTGGTCTTATTTCTTCTTGACCTTCGCTTATTTTACCCTAATCAACTTTTCTCTTAACTTATATAAGAATTCTCTTATACATCTATTTTTCTTTTCGGCCATCCCCGTTAACATGCGTAACGCCACTACCTCTTTGCTTACACTTTCCCATTTATTATCCCATATTTGTCTCCTGCGATTTGTTAACTCCTTACATTCTATCAGGTAATGAACAGTGCTCTCTTCATCTCCACAAAATTCACATATCTCTACCTCATTACTTCTCAACCCTTTTAGATATATTATTCCTACTCTCATCCATGCTATGCCTTCTCTTCCAGTTTTGCACATTGCTCTATATATTTTTCCCTACCCCATTCTGTCTTTAATTGCTTATAAAAGTTCAGATTTCTTTTCTTATATACTTTCACTTATCTCTTGCCTATCTATGTCTTGTACCCTGATTCTCACTTCCTTCCAAAAACCGCAATGATTTGACTCTGCTCTCCATAAATTTCCGATTCCTATCTTCGATGCCATTCTTTCCAATTCCGACCATCAACTGTTTTCTCCAGTTTATGTTTACATATTCTTACCCCTGTCATTGCCGCCCTACCATTAGCTATCACTTTTCTGGCTTGTACGGCCACCCTCCATTGCTGGACGTCCTTACACATAGTCATACTTCTTTACCACTTTTACTTTTCGATCCCCTCTCCTTTCCTCAATATCGATCCACTTTTAAAAACCATTTTTTGCTGTTTATTCTTAATCCCCAGTCAGCGCAAAATCTGTGAATTGCCTCAATTGATTTTTGTAGACCTATAACAGAAATTGCTCCTATCGTTAAATCATCCGCGTACAATAAACCAGGAATCTCTTTGTTCAGCATTACTAGGCAATGGGCATTGCTTACCTTAACCTTACCTATTATGTCATTTATAAATAAAATTGAATAGAATAGGTCTCTATTTGCACCCTTGTCTCAAGCCTAACTTCTGCCCACATCTTGTTCTGAATGTTAATTTTATCAATTTCATTTATAAACTTCTCGCTCACCCCTTTTCTTCTCAAATTCCATTTTAAAGCCCACACTATTTATCGTATCGAAAACCTTCTCAAAGTCCACAAAAAACGTATGCAATCTCCCCCTTTTCCTGCTCAAGTATTTATCAATTAACCTCGAGATGGAAAAATAAAAGACTGTCTAGGTGAGAAAGCTATAAGTATTTGAAAAATCAGATCAATAAAAAAGATTATCTTAGAAATGATTCGCTGCATAAATACGAGATATACATTTTTTTGTATAATAACATTTACGGTTTACTATTTATGAAAAAGCCATCTAGATTGAAGAGGATTCAGAGACTGTTACAAAAAAATTCGATATATACACTTTGTTTGTGAAGAAAATATCTTAAACTCGTAATATTTTAATAAACGTTTCCTTTTATAAGAAAATAAAAATGTTCCGGAGTTTTTGCAATGTGAGAGGGCAGCCTTGTTGGAAGGGAATAAGCATGGAATTAGTTTCACAGATATTATTAAGGAGGGTTCTGGGTTCGTAACTAGCTCAGGAACATTGTATGGATCTCTTATCTCAGGAGTGGTATACACCACACTGCTTCGATTTCCCTCTCCTTTAGTTTTTATTGCCTTCTCTTCTTATTCAGGGTTTCACACATACAAGCGTTTATCTACACACATTGCTTAGTTTTACATCACCTTCGTACACCACTGCTTTCGTCGACATCCAGACAAAGAGTGCCCCGGGTAGAGCATTGACTTGTCTCCTGGTTTTCCAGTTAACTCTACCCCTTCCCTCTTGAGGGTAATGACCAACCCTTCCTTACCTTTGTTTAGCTCAGTTTCATTATGAATTACCCTTACGCCTAACGGTACTTCTTCCTGTCTGCCTAAACTAGGAGTGTGCTGCTTCAAATGTAAATGTTAGTTAATGGCGAGGAAATTTCTTGAAAATCGCAGTGTCGCAGCCTTTGAAGGTTTTGAACGTAAAATTTGGTATTTAGTCGATATTTTGTATTTGAGTAGTGTTGTTGAGGGGTAAATAAACGCGGGCCCTTCTTTAAAACATTTTTTTTTCTTTCTGGGAGTTTTGAACATTCATTTCCGATTGTGAAATCTCAATGTTTCCCCCATTTACTGTAAGGGCACACCTTTGTTGTTTTCAATTTATATAAATAATTTGATTAGGGAATGAATGTTCAAAGTTAATGGAGGAATTTGTATTGCTACAAATTTTACGCTTAAGACAATGCTGTTTACGAATGATCAAATAATTGCAGATAGAAGTGTATGCTTTGCAGAAGTTAAGTGAGGACTATAGTTTTAAAATTACAACAACTAACACAAAAACAATAACCTTCCAAGGTTAATACACTGTTAAGACCAAAATTGTATTTAATTACAGCAAGCCACGAGTGTTAAATACTGTCGCCGATCGCATTGTTGGTTGGAGCCGCTGCAAGGAGCTATGTGTGGGCAGAGACAGATAGTGGCGCGTAGCGCTAAACGCTTGCCGAGAGAGAGAAAGAAACAGATATAGTTCCGTCTTTCTCTCGCCACGTCGCGATCGTTATCGAACGATCGATTACATTTTATATCACTGACTGGAGGTATAAAAACCACGCAAAGTGTTAGATCAAGTCAGTTGCTGTTGAGTTGTTAATTCTGTAGGGGAGTGGATTCATCCCCTTCAGCTGCCGTGGTGCTGGCGCTGCTGACCCTTAGCACTCGTGGTACCTCTGACGTTACGAGAGGAACCTCGGGCCGAACATTAGAGTTCCTTCTGAAGGGAAGTTGTTCGGATTAGGGGGCTCGAGGGGGCAGTGTGTTCCCGACACTCGCGGGAGATCGGTTAGCTCCGGCCAGGCCTCGCCGCCTGGAGGGGGTAGAGCGTTGCCTAAGACGTCCCGGGTGTGTTAGATCACCAAGTGGTCCCACCGAGGTTTTCGGTAGTCTTCCCTGCGGGTTTGACGTGCGTAACTGGCGTATTCACTTCCACCCTTCTTGAGATAGTGGCCGATTCTTAGACTCAAGGTATTGCCCCATGGAAAGACCCCCGGGTTTTCCATCGCTCCCGAGATGATAGAGGTCGGGGTCTTCAGACTTACGGGTAGACGTCGTTGTACAAGAACAAATGAATTGTTAATTGTGTGTGCAGCTGTGTAGTATTTGTAAGTTTGTGGACATTTGAAATGTATCGCAGTGATTCTTTCGTTTGTTTACGTGCAGCTGAGAACGAGACGACCTTGAAGACTACTGTCATGTATGTCACGTCATTTTTACTGCTCCATGGGGTGTACAAATTTACTGTTTACTGCAATAAAGAGAATTTTAAATTTATGCAAACAAGATTTTTAATTCTGCGAACCCACAAAGTCACAAAACTCAGGAACGTACATTAGCTATAAGTACTGATTCCAAAAATAAACTACCCATGTTTCGGCAGATATAGGGCACAATAAACAGGAGTCTGAAAACTAAAACCAGAAAAGAAATTCAAATGAGGTATTACAAAGCAATGACCGTGTCAGCTTTCTTTTATTGAAACCTGGACATTAACGCAAGCTGATAAATAGAAGGCACGGTCTGACATGAGATTCCTAAGATAAAAAAAGGATGCACCGCTTTAGATAAAATATCTAATGAAAAAATAAGAGAAGAATTAGCAACAATTTCTCTGGAAAAATTATACGAGGGCTGTTCAATAAAGAATGATTATAATTTTTTACGGTTATATTTTTTCGCACCAAAATTTAACCTTATTTTATTCTGTTAGCTTAGTGTGAAACAAACACGGCGTAGTAGTTTCATTGTTGGTACTCCTGGTTCCCGCCTGTGAGAACCAGGAAAGTTCAGATATGTTCAGTATCGCCTACCGCTGCAATGGAGGTAACACGCGAGGAAAAATGTGCGGCTCTGAAATTCTGCTTTCGTCTCAACAAATCTTCAGTTGAGGCCCATACAATGTTACAGCAGGCCTATGAAGAGTATGTTCTTCCCTACAGCACAGCTCGAAGGTGGTTTATAACGTTTAAAGAGGGGAGATAATCAATTTCAAAGGAAGGTGGACCCGGTGCTTTAGTTACTGCTCTTACGAAAGAAAACATCAACACTGCTGCTGCCATTGTGAGAGCGGATCGACGAATTACCTTAAAATCACCTTCTGAAATACTGAACACATCATTGGGTGCCACATTTCCGTGAAGCAGGCTGGATAGTGCACCACGATAATGCGCGGCCGCATGCTGCCAATGTTGTTGCTCAATATCTTGCAAAAATCAACGCTAAGTGCATCCCACACCCTCCCTATATTCCGGATTTAGCCCCATGTGACTCTTTTCTATTCCCTAACTTGAAGAAACGCCTTCGTGGGAGGCATTATCAATCATCAGAAGCAGTTTCGAAGGCTGCGGAGGTGATTTCGAAGGATCTCTCAAAAATGGTTTCTAGCATGTCTTTGAAGAGTGGGAGAAACGTGGGACAAGTGCATCGCATTCAGAGGAGACTATTTTGAGAAGTACCATCGAAATTATAAGGATGACTAAAGGTACAATGCCAAAAAAGAGGTGATCATTCTTTATTGAACAGCCCTTGTACATTATAGAAATGAAGCGTAAGAACACATTGAAAGAATGCCATCAGAAAGGATCCCAAGAAAACCATTTTACTACAGGTCGAAAGGAAGAAGACATCCGGGAAGAACAGGAAACGATAGACGCATTTTGAGGATGGAACAAGCATTTGTGCTTAATCCCTGAAATGCTGAAGAAGAAGGTGCCGCAGAGAAAGTAATTAAACGTTTAGAGCATTGTATCGTCGAAGAAAATTTCGACCCGTTTCGTTGAAAACAATAGACCTTAAGGCGTATCGAAAATACATTAAATATATAGCCACAAATCGCAATACTTTCTTAGAAGTTTAATATTTTACTGGGCAGTCTGTTATAAAATTAAGGTTACGGTTGCAATGTAGACGTCATGCTTCATCAGTGCAATTGGATATAAAACAGGAGGTATCTGTATGAGAGGCCAAGATGAGCATAAAGCCTATTGACCTGTAATCCCAAGGTTTGATTCGTTTTTGCTGTTGCATGTCTGCTTTCATTGGTCCATGAACCGTAACGGGAAATGGCGGCAAAAAAGTTGAAGGTCGGGATTACAGGGGATCAACTTTACAACCCGCCAGGCAATAATAAGGGGAACTGACTAGCGTGACTTCTTTGTTCTCCCGGGGCTTAGCCCAAAATTCATAGGAGATTTTCAGCTGTATGAGTTGGTAATCTTGAGCGAAAAAATACTAGCCGTGTATGTTACAAAATGTTACCGCGGATGAGAGAAGGCTGCCTGTAATTCCGCTATTTTGTAGGGCAAATTCTTGGCGCGTTCGTACCAAAACGTGTTTTCAAGTGTGAGGCGGTTGTTTCTTGTTTTTAAACTTTTAAGAATATATTTTGAATTGTTATGGAAAGAGCAATTTGTACAAAAATAGAAATGTGAAATTAGGTAGGCCACGGGATGATGCAACACAAGTTAGAAGTTATGTAATATTATCAGAATTGGCAGTTTTAAGAATGTTATTACGTAATATGGTACGTGAACCAATAAGAGATAAATTAATTGGTAGCTATAGCAACGCAAGAAGGAGGGAGGAGAGCATCGATTGGAATTAGCGACCTTCTGCAAGCGAAAGTCTTAAGAATAAGACGTGTTAAGTGTGTCACTTCGCAAGTTTGCAGAAATATTGATTTTATGTGAATGCTGTTGTGTTGCACTAGTGGCATGTGCAAGAAAGATACAGTTCATCGATGCAATAACCATTGTTTATTAAAGGATGTCAATTGCGTAATTTAAAATTGTAATAGGTGACGAATACGCTCACTTTCTTCTCGGACAGCCAGCCAGGTGAAAAATTTATTTGTATTTTTTTTTTCGTGCTTTGGAACATAATACATATGTTATAGGACACATCAGTTCAAGATACAAAGATAAATATAAAAAATTACATAAGACTAAAAACTGTAACAGATACAGGATCCAACAAAAGTCTAAAGTAGAAAAAGCAAATAAATATTGTCTATAGATTGTTGGTTACAATTTCTGACACAGTCAATTTTTCATCATTAATACTACTTGTACATAGTCAATTCTACAACATTAGAATCTAATTTACATAGTCAATTACAGCATTAGAAGCTAATTCTACACATGATCCCTTAATCAGCTTAAAGAATTTATCACTTTCAAGTATATTTAAAGCTACAATGTCATAATTCATTTAAGTTATATATACATTTATTATGAGGAAAGCCTTTAACTTCCATTTAAACTGCTGTTTTGAGATGCTAGCTATTTACTTAATATCAGATGGCAGTTTATTGTAAAGCTTAATTCCTAGTATATGTGCATCCTTTTGAGAGACAGTTTTAATTACACTATCTCTATAGTAATTCATATTGGTTCTGGTGTTATGTTCATGTACCTGATTGTTTTAACTGGATTACACTTGCCCACAATAAACATTAAGCTGTATAAGCACACAGAGAGTAGATGGTGATTATTTTTTTATTTATAAAGGTATCCCTGCAAGATTCTCTTATTTTTAGATTATACATGACTCTAACATACTTTTTTTTTGGTAAATATCCATGTGTGTTTTGGCTGCTGAACCCCATATTTCTATTCCATAGATTAGATATGGATAGATACATCCATACCACTATGGTTTTGTCTTTGTTTATAGTTGTGTTATATCCAGTATTTCATTTGTGGTTATAACATTATATAAATATCCTGATGATGGGAGAGATGCACACTCCCGAAACGTTGATATCTAATCATCTTTTCACCTAACTTGTTGCCCGAGAAGAAAGTGAGGGTTTAAAATTGTTTCACTGGAATAAAATCCACAATATTTAAAAGAGAAGAATTCGAGTTTATTCCCCAACAATTGCAGTATTAACTCCTTTTGCTCCGAGACCCCGTCCAGAAGTAAGATGCCGTGCTCCAGATCTGCCGTGGAAACTACAAGATTTCTACAAGATCGGCACAAAAGTAAGAAACTAGTCATAAGCATCTTCCATCATTCCCATTGGCGACAAAGTTACTGTTGCAAGTGGATCTGTATATGAGTCAATGAACGTGCAAAAAAGCAATAAAAACCAATATTATAAAGAAAAAAGCTCTGTCCCGATATAATATGGAAAACCATTGAATAATTTTATATGCTTTTCACCACTGAAAGGTTTGTTATGAGCGAGTTGGGTAATGTGTGTGCCTCGCATTTGAGAGACTTGGAATTCGAACTCCGGTACCGACCAACCTGACATAATACATGGTTGAATTTTCTATCGTCCCTTTTATCACTGCACTTACTACTTCTTCACAACCATATCAGACAATGTACTATCACCCATTTTATATTCCAGTTTGCCTGCTCCCGGATAGACTACAGTATTTGGTTTTAAGTCCTTTGGAACTTTTTTGTTGTTGTAATTTACGTCCTCCAACGTTAAGTCATATCGGACGATGAATGATATGGGTGAAATGATGCTCAATGAGTCCGGGGTCCATCAAGCTTATAGTTACCCGACATTCGTCTTTCAGGATAAGGGAAAAAACCGGAAAAACCTTATCCAAGTAACTCGCCCTGACCTATATTCGAACTCGGGACCTCTTGAACGTGAGGCAGACTCGTTACCATCTACGCCACCGAGGCGGGCGTCCTTGGGATGTAATATCTACGCAGAAGAGGGTAATTTTTTCATTTTGGAACACACAAGCCACGAAATACTTTCGAATATCATTTCCTAAATTATTTTAAGCTAAAACTGTGGTATGATGTACTCACGTGGCGACTATTCATATGCAAAACATTCCAATATGTATCCATGGTTATATAAAATTATGATTAAATAAATTCTAACATTAAATATTAATAATTTGTGAAGTTGTATTAAATGTTAAAAAATTGTAGGTTCTGCAACAGAGTATAAGCAATTATTGCCCCGGGGTACGATGACATAAAGTACGATAACACTGGGCAACATTGCAAATGTTTCGGGCTTAAAAATAGTGAATTTACATGTGCTTCCATCTGCTGAATTCAAAAATCACCATAAAAATGATAGATAAGCTCTTGTTTTGAAGCTAAAGCGACATTTCATTTTTTAGAATGAACTTTTTAAATTTGGGGGATTTTTGTTTTTGGAGTTGGCACTTCTGTCAAAATACCGTAAATGACAACTACAAGCATTTGGTGACAGTGCTCCTGCAAAAATACCGTAACCTTAGATGCAACATGTCCCTTAAGATCCATTTTCTCCACTCCCACCTAGACTTTTTCCCTCCTAGTTGTGGAGCTGTTAGTGATGAACGTGGGGAGAGATTCCATCAGGACATTTCTGTTATGGAACAAAGATATCAGGGCCGTTGGAATGAAGTAATGCTTGCAGATTACTGTTGGTCTTTGTATAGGGATTCTGCGGAACTCCATCACAAGAGGCAAGCTAAAAGACGACGAAGTCAATAGGCCACCACATGATTCTCTTCAGACACGTCTATCCGCGGAGTATTTATCCAGCTCTTAGCATGTAATACCATTAAAAAAATCAAATGCACTTGCATTGTTGTTAGCATGTATGTAATTAAAATGTATCCTTTTCTCTCAATTCGTTAATATGTAATACTTCCACCTTGTGTATATCATAGAAACTACAGCTAATATTTTTTTTCATTGTCATATTTGTTTTTCTAAACCCAAAATTAGTATAAACTGCCTTATGAATTGCTTGAAACATTCAAAAATTATTTCGTTGTTGCCCAGTGTAATTAGTGAAGGCTGGTTTTTAGGCAAATTCGTAGAAGTGGTTCGGGCGGTGACACAAGTGGAAGGGGAAGGTTGCTATATAATGTTGTCAGATTAGGTATATCAGGCTAGCTTGGTATTCTTGGAATGTGAGATAAGTTTTCTTAGAAATTTATAAATGAACTCTGAGTTGTAAAACAGCAAATATCTGAACAGTAGAAATGAGGTGGTACCATCAGATCAGAGGCTTAGAGTGTGGATCATAGAGTCATTAATAGATGGGAGTTTATTAGGAGAATTTCGGAAACTTAATAGTACATTATGGGTATAATTTAAGACACAGCTCTGATCGTTGGTGGGACAAGACGTAGCTGGTAGAAGAATCAGGGATCATTCTTGCCTCATTGGCATAAACACAGGTTATCGCGTGGTTGAGGAATGAATACTTTTAACTCGGACATTCATATAGTAGTTTACCATGGTCGGCAACTTCTCTGCTAAAGTATAGAAGGTTCATTAAAAGTTTCAGAAACAGAACCAGTGTCATCCTTTCATTGAATAATACACACCCACGCGCACTCTGAAATAAGTTCCTCACAGCTTGAGCTGATGTTCGGAATTAACATCGTTTAGACAACGTGAAGCGACGTTACAGCAACAACTTGGCACAGCATCTCGAAGAAAACGTTGCAATATCAGTGGTAACATTGGAATGAAATACAATTATTATCGGCGGGTAGGGCTAATAAGTTTATAAAGAAATAATAGGTAGAAAAATAATTGCCACAAATAATACCCATGTGTTACAATCGAATACATAAACTAAACATAAGGTTACAATTTTGTCAATGAGAAGTCTTAGTGAGGGAAATGTTAAGGATGAACAATCTGTTAAGTCAGTGTTGTTAATGCAATAAAGCTTTCCTGGAGCTAAGGCCGTTCACAAATAATCGAATTGGAGAAACACACACGTAGACCTGTTCCAAAAATTAGGAAAACGAAAATAATTGTTGGAATTTAAAAAAAAATCATAGAGTAAAAATGTTTCAGATGTGAATAAGAGATTAAGATTTGGCAGCGGTTAATGTGGTAGCAATGAAAGACGGGTCTTGAAGCGGTCCGGCCCGTTGAGGACAACGTCGAGCTCTCCCTTGTGCTCAACGCCTCACAATTAAGGATCGGTGGCGTGAGGAGGTTAAGGAAAGGGAGATTGTAGTCGGTTCGAGGTGACATGTAGCTCCCGCATGAGGACTCTCATCTGAACTTCAGGAGTGGGTGCGTCCTGACAGGTAATGATGACACCTCGAATCTGGTTGATAGAAGTTTATTGTAGCCCTTGCATTCCTACGCTCGCCATCGTGAAGTCGTCGTCGGTTTGGTTGCCGAGTCAAGCGTCGCTGTCAATATTGCGATGCGAAGGACGGAGGCAATAGCACTGTGTAGTCGGATTGGATATACTTATCCTCATCACAATACATTACTCGTGCTAACTCTCACTGGAGAGATTGTAAAACATTGCGCTAGGTCTCTGTGCATAGCGCGGACGTTTAGTTCTTAGGCGGCGCCGAGTATGCGTCCGTCTTACGCAGCACTCAGGACCGATTTGTCCTTACTAGCAAAATCTAGTTTCCGCCATCCCCTTCAATTACTCCCCACTCTAGATATTTCTCGGAGTTTACAAAATCACATGACCAAACATCAATTTTCTATTGGCTTTAACTATCCTCCACTTGATATCAGTGTTGAGAATTTCCAGTTTGGGACCTAGCATCAGAAACGCTTTCTCTAACGGTCCGCGTGCAAAAATTTATTCTAAGACACGATTTCTTGGATCGTTCGAAATCTTAACAGTTATTTTAAGTCATAGTTAATGAACAGCTTTGAAGTGAGGAGATATAAAACTTCAATGCCTATTGTATCTTGTTAAGATTTAGAATAAGTTTAATTCTATATTCTTAAACAGTTGTCTACTCACTTCAAATACTTAGTTACCATTAAATTTATTACCAACGTAACTGATTGTGGTGTATTCTCACCCCACCCTCGCACACCCTGGAATAAGGATCACACAGCTCGTTACTGTAGTTGCCTACAGCCTTCCCTATGGTAAGTTTTGAATTATTCTTAAAAGTATCCTGCACATATATGATACAAATTCAATAAAATGAAGAGAAGGTAGCATTGTATGTACAGGAAATTAGAGAAAAGCAACGATGTAAGAACTGAGGTACTAAGTAGAAAAATAGTAGTACACCGAGCGGATGGCTCAGGCAGTTTCGTCTGTGGTCAGCATTCGGGAGACCCACGTTCAGTTCCCGTGCTCGACCTACCTGACCCATGTTTTTTTTTTTCTTAGGGTTTCCGTGTCACTAGACGAATGCGAATGCTGGGTAGGTTAATTACATACAATCCCTCCATTTCAACTCCACTATTGTTTCATATCTTCTCTCATCTAGTGGTGAAGTGTTGGCGGGAGTCTAGGCGGTGCATGGCGGGATGATATACTCTGTGTGAACCACTTTCTCTTCCGGGAAGTCAGTCATCTTCGGTCTACGAACCGAAATCTGGGTCGGTCTTCGAAACAGAGTACGGGGGAATGGCCGTTGTCCTGGCCTCTCGGGGAAGGTTTCCATTTAAGTAAAGTGTAGGGACCCTGACCTCTGTACTGTAGTGACTCCCTGGGACGGCCGCCCTCTGTCTCCTCCGGCCTCATCCTTTCTTCCAGGGATGCCCCACTTGGGGGTATAAGGTACAATAGACCAAGACTGGCCACAGTGCCGAATCCCCTAAAAAGACATTAGTACAGAAATAGTAATGAGGGTTTTAGAGTTCTGTTTCGAGGTTCGAGCGCCAGTCGATGAATGCAGATACGTGAAGAAGGAGTTGGTACCTTGGTATCAGTCGGTCAGTGAGTGGTGCACAGAAGTAGATTCCAATCTCCGTGGTGAAGAGTCGGCAGGCCGTGTAACAGGTAGCTAAGCAGTTTACCTACGAATATCGGAGATGTGTTGGGAATCGTAGTGTAGCTTCGTGCAAGAGGTGGACCTGTGTTTAAGTCAGAGATTGTTAGCAGCACTAAAGATACTCGAAGTAGTGTATTTTGTACTTCAGTATTAAGTTAACGATTTAGGAGAAGATAAAGAAGTTTCATGCTAAAATGTTTCGTCTTTTGTCACAATTAGTTATTTCCTCAAAAATAGGTTCAACAATTTATATTAAAATGTGACATTTTTAAAAGATTTGCATGACAGTGGAAATATATAGCTTGCATTATCTAAAAGTAACCTTTGAAATAACCTTCAATATGAATGTTTTCTGAAAATGTTTTAATGTGTTACATATACACAAAAATCTTCTGCTGAAAAGGTGTAGATTTTGTTTTAACACGCTATTTGTATTCATTTTTTCTGACATTAACCATTTTCTATACTTTCTTTGTTATTATCTTGATTTTCAAATATCTAAATATGTAATGAAACTTTATCAGGTTTTCATAAGATCTAAGGATATTATGCAAGTATAGTTTATTGGAGGATGAGTAAAAAGGACATCTAAACGCAATGCATCAGATCTCTTTATAAAGAAATATGCTGAGTAGAAGTTAATGATATTTCCTTCCTACTGCAAATGACTCCCAGAGAAGTAGGCGTTCAGCCAGGAGGCTTTCAGCAAAAGGCTTGAGGTATCAGATATAGCGTATGTTGCCGAAATATATCCCTGTGTTATGACTGTGTCGGTATTAATCTTGCTTAAAGGGGCTGTAGATCTGAACTGAAGGGAATCCCTTGTAAACTGCTGCAGTTAACGATAAACATGGACCCTATAGGTTATCTGGTTACACACGGCTGCACAAGCAACAATTTATGCCAATTTTTACTTTCTCTGCTACTAAGCTGTAGTAATTAAATGAAGTATTGTATTCCCAAAACGTTCATAGTGATATTTCTCTGGAAATATATACTTTACGGTCCATGGGTAAAAAAATACTATTATTTTAGCTGGAGTTAGGAGCAGGCGGACAGCGAGCTATCTGGTAGCTGGGGCACAACAGTACTAATGGGTTACATTGATCCCTTTTTGTTTCCAATGTTATCCCTCGGAGAAAGGATGATGTCCGGAGGATGGTGTCTGCCACCATGGATGGGGTTGCTATGTGGTGCTGTCATGACAACTCTACGTAAGCCATGCGCCAGCTGGGAGCCCGTAAGTAGTCGAGACCACTCCCTAGAAGGGTGCCTCAGTTTTGAGTTGTGAGTTCTATAGGGCATCTAGAGCGAATCTTATTACTAGTGCCCGTACGTCCCATTTTAAACCCTGCAACCCACCTTTTAATTATCGTATATGAAGGGATAGATACTTTCAATGTACTGTCCATTTCCTCCTTGATTTCTTTAGGAGTTAAACCTTTCAAATAGAAGTATTTAATCACTACTCTTTTTCCAAAACCTCCATTTTCGTGAAACATCTGCACTGGTCTTGTTTAAAATGCTGTCATTCAAAAACTAAACAAGTTATTGACCTGTAACTATGGGTACAAGTCAGTCTAGAGTTAAACTATATGATGTTATCCGTCAAACTTGCCCAGTGGCGGCATCTCTATGTGAGGCCTGGGACCTATCAGTCGACCCTCGGACCATGGAATTTCTCAAAAGTGGTTACCCTCGCAAAAATTTATTTGACATAAACTATATATTTGAAAGAGATTTGCAGTTTTTATATAGAAAGAATTTGTGTTGTACATTGATGTATGACACCAATTTTTTACTACCTGGAACTGGCAAGTGCTTTACAAAGGTTAAAAGGACTTGCATTTCTAAATCTGTCATTATACGTCTATTGCATGTAACTGTTTGTAGGACCATTATTGGCATAGTTTTAAAGTCCCACTAATTTAACCTAAGATCTTGATTCTGTAAGAATCGTGGAAGTTGAGAGTGATGTTATCAGTACCCACTTCTCTACAGTGCTTAAGAACTAGAATTATAGTCCGTATGTGATATTTAATGTAGACCTTGAGCAACCTCATTTACATTAGGTAAGTCTCTTTAATACCTTAAAACGGCTGGTTGCTTTTCTCTTGTTTTTTATTAACGAAAAATTTGGCTTTAGACATAAAAATTCTACCATTCATAAAGTTTATAGAGTTATTGATTATATTGAGAAAGCTTTTGAAGAAGGAAAAATATGTTCTACAATCTTTCTTGATAAAGCGCAGGCATTCGATAAGGTTTGGCACTACAGCCTTGAGAACAAATAAAAAGGGACCTTCCTGTGCGGTTTTATCAGGTATTATATCATATATTAATGATACGTAATTTAGAATCAACTATGGTAAAGAATACTCAGAGTTCAAACGAATCACAGATGGTGTAACACAAGGCAGTGTACTATGGCCTACACAAGTGGATAACACTCTGATGGGTACTTTGGTGGATGATACAGTAATCCTCAATGTTGAAGAGAATATTGAGAGAGCTTCTAATAACATATAGAATACCATAAATAAAATAAGATATTGGACCACTTAGTGGTGTATTAAATTGAACTAATTTCATATAAATTTCACACATAAGAAAGTAACTCCACTTCCTATCTTTATCAGTAACTAAAAGGTTCCAAAAACTAATTCTGCCAAATACTTGGGAATGACATTAGATATTAAATTGAAGTGGAAAGAGCATGCCAGGAAGAAAAAGGATGAACTCAACATAAAGCATAGAGAGCTCTATAGCTACTTGAACGAAATTCTGAACTCTCAATACATAATAAGCTATTAATATACGAACAAGTGTTGAAATCTGTTAGGACATATGGAATCCAGTTATGGGGCTGCACCACCAAATTGAATGTTAAGATGATTCAGACTTTTCAAAATAAAGTATTTCGTGGACTTGTAAATGCTCCCTGGTACATCCGCAACAGTGACTTATACAGTGATTTAAGAATAGCTACAGTTTATGAAGAGATATCAAAATGTACCATAAAACACTATCAACCTCTTCAAGTTCACATAAATCTTGAAATAGAAACTGTGCGAGCTGTGAGTGATGAAGTGCGGAGACTAAAGAGAGGTAAGCCTTCTGAACTGACTAATAACACGTAAAACTTTTTGTGACAGTGCATTAAAATATATTACTAAAGTAATTCATTACTAATAACAGTCTTGCATGTGAGGTTATTCATATATGAGACAAAAATCATTAGTCGATCTGTAGATTGGTCCTAATGTAAATCAAAAAGAAATTAATGAAAGAAAAAAGTTGAATTGTGTTAAAGATTTTATATACGAGAGCTGTTCAATAAAGAATGATATCATTTTTTTGACAACGTACCTTTACTCATCCTATAATTTTGACGGTCCTTCTCAAAATAGTCTCCCCTGAATGCGATGCACTTGTTCCAGAGTTTCTGCCAGTCCTCAAAGACATGCTGGAAACCATTTTTCGAGAGATCCTTCAAAATTGCCTCCACAGCCTTCACTACAGCTTCTGATGATGGATAATGCCTCCCACGAAGGCTTTTCTTCAAGTTAAGGAATAGAAAAAAGTAATATGGGTCTAAATGAGGACTGTAGGGAGGGTGAGGGATGTACTGCACGTTGATTTTTGCAAGATATTCAGCAACAACATTGGCAATATGCGGCTGCGCATTATCGTGGTGCATTATCCAGCCTGCTTCATGGAAATGTGGTATTTTGCGCCTGATATGGTCTTGCAATGTTTTCAGGACATCCCTGTAGTATTGTCCAGTTACTGATGTGTGTGCAGGTACAACATGCTGATAAACCATTCCATGAATATAAAAGAAAGAGATGACCATAACTTTCCCAGCAGAAGCAACAACTTTTGCTGTTTTGGAGGTTGGTGATGAAGATTTCCACACTGAGCTTTGCTGTTTGCTCTCGGGATCAAAATGATGTAGCCAAGTTTCATCAGCAGTGATTATGTCTGAAACAAACTCCGGATCTTCCTCTAACATCAACTTTAACTAGATGTTACTTCCATTGCAGCGGTAGGCGATACTGAACATGTCTGAAATTACCTAGTTCTCTTAGGCGGGAACCAGGAGTACCAACAATGAAACTACTACGGCGTGTTTGTTTTACATTATGCTAACAGCATATAATAAGATTGAATTTTAGTGCGAAAATTATGAGCGTAAAACATAATGACCATTCTTTATTAAACAGCCCTCGTACTTATAGAGACAATGTCAGGAGCTAGACTGGAAGACTGGAGGTCAGATAAAATGAATGAAGATTCTGGCTGTAAAATCGATGCATTTTATAGTGAAGGTGAAGATTGGATATATACTTTGATGCAATGTGGACCATAAAATACATTTACAGGAAAATTCTGCCTAGGAGAAGGGCGTTTAGGTAATATACTGTTGGGCAAAAAGAACTACCTAAATCATGGCAATTTTCTTGGTCAATCACGGGAATCTAATAAAGTTGTTTAGCTAATCATTGACAAATTATATATTTTCTATACATTTTCTCCTTTTGTTTTCCTTCTTTGTCTTTTTTTCTTCATACTTAACTTGAATGATAGACATGTAGAATATGATCACTGACCTGTGCATTTTGCATTTGTATAATAACACGAATTTACATAATTAAAGATGCGTTATCTTACCTATTTATAGATTGTGTCCAAAAAGGAATGGCGTGAGTCGATAATAGTAGTGGTTGACAGCCCCTTGTATATTTATCACGTAAGCTGAGTTTATCTTGACTGGACGCAGTGAACCACTCGCCTTTGAGGTCCCACATGGTGACAGACCAATCTCGATAGCCAGAGGACAGCTTTGAACCGCTCGCGTTGCAAATTTTGTTTCATATTTCCCCCATTTTGGCGGGCTTCACACCGCAGGCTTTTGATGTAACAGAGACAGGCTTTGACGTGGACAAACATTTGGGCAAGATGCGGATTTTAACACTCCTCCCTGTCTACAGGCCAATTTGTGGCTGCAAACTCAACGAGCTGGCGTAGCAGAAAGTGTCTTTATCAAGTTGCCAGGATGAACAAAAAGACCCAGGACAAAAATCTCTCAAAAGTTTTCCAAGCCTTGTTATTACAGCGTTTTATTCACTTTGCTAAAGAGAAATTATTTTTATGCCTTTAAAGACTGTTAGCGACAGTATAAAAATGCGATGTGCTGCCTCACATGACGCTCTTGTACAAACTATTCTTTCAAACCTCATATTAGGTAAGACAGACATTTCCAAAAAATGCTTTCATTACATATTTCCTTGGTATAGTGGTAATAAGAGAATACAGGAGACTTAAGCATTAGCCAAACCTTTTAGGATCTAGTTACCATGTGATGGCTTTAAAATTGCATTCTGTTTGTATGAACGAAAGAAAAATGAAGGAAAAAAATGAAAAAAAGTTTAAGTACATTAAAATTCAAACCAATAAAGACGAATAACTCAGAATTTAGGAATGCTACCCCTTCCCCCAAAGTTTACAAATTGTGTAAACTGCATTTCTTGCGTGATAAGAGTTTGTTTATCTATGTTTGCCAGAAGAACCCATTCAGAACGAAGAAGGCCTCAGAGCCTATTCACAAAAAGCTCAAAATATACATTTTATTTGCTAAAAAAGAATCTTTGGGGCCACAGCTTAAAATTAAAAAAAAATCAAATAATTCTCCATATAAGAGTTTGTTTGGGATATTCTTCTTCTTCTTCTTCTTCTTCTTCTTCTTCTTCTTCTTCTTCTTCTTCTTCTTCTTCTTCTTCTTCTTCTTCTTCTTCTTCTTCTTCTTCTTCTTCTTCTTCTTC
>CM060947.1:242916164-243028664 GCA_030765055.1 Mantis religiosa | reverse complement strand
TTATTATTATTATTATATTATTATTATTATTATTATTATTATTATTATTATTATTATTATTATTATTATTATTATTATTATTATTATTATTATTATTATTATTATTATTATTATTATTATTATTATTATTATTATTATTATTATTATTATTATTATTATTATTATTATTATTATTATTATTATTATTATTATTATTATTATTATTATTATTATTATTATTATTATTATTATTATTATTATTATTATTATTATTATTATTATTATTATTATTATTATTATTATTATTATTATTATTATTATTATTATTATTATTATTATTATTATTATTATTATTATTAAGTATTATCTTTTTCGAAAAACCTCATAACGGATATTGCTGGATGCTGAAGGTAAATATTAATGTAAATATTACTTTCCGTTAGACTTCGGATCGCATACACCTTAGCAATCAATGTACGCGCACAGGTACTATAGAAGGCCAAGCGAGACATCAACAAACGTCCGTGTCAACACGTATACCGATGCGATGTGTGTGTACAGTCCGGTACGGATACAGAACAGAACAGAACAGTAACCTACAGTACAATATATAATTCTCTTAATTACTTTTATTGCGGAAATTGCAGTGAACAACCATGAACATTCGCAAATTGGCGAATGAAAACTTTCTGCGCCTCTCACTGAAACAATATGAAAATATTGGGCGAAAGTTCGTTCAACGTCACATGACGTTAATGGTGCACATGAGTAATACAAATCATTTTCATATGTTTTCCCGATACTTAGTTGATTTCTTATATTACGCAGCACTGAAAATCCAGTACTTTTGTGTAGAATACTGGACAATTCATTTTTTTCTCTTTTGGTAGGTGGTGCATTTTCTAAATTGTTGATTTTTCCGGACAGCTCCTCGACTACTTTTAGACAGCTCGAAATAACATTCCTCTAAGCTACTTACTGGTTGTTGATAATACCCAAAACTTATGCTGTATAAAATGAAGATTATCTAATAATTGTTGTGAAAGTAATGCTACTAACACAATATGTCGAACACCTTGTACTCCCTGGAAGGCAGATCTACCTGCTTGGCGAGCAATAGTTCTAATGAAACTAAAGCTACACGCTGCGAACCGGACTATCCCTGCATTTTGTCCCCGGGGCTGACGTCATCAGTTATATAATACGAGACTGGTAAACTTCATATCACTTTAAAGGTGTATGGGTTCCGATATCTTCTTATAATGCTCACAGAACTCACACATACACAGATGTTTCCCTAAAAATGTTGTTTCTCCGCTTTCTTTTTGGGGTTAGAGGGTTTCATAACGTGTACCTGTCCAGTAATATATATATATATATATATATATATATATATATATATATATATAAAGAAACGTTAATGTGTAGCTGCCCAGTAGACACTGATTAGGAATAAGGTTTCTACGGATGGGATTCAGCACCTAAACCTGTCGTTTGTTGTATCTAAGCCCCAAGTGGAGTATCCCCGGAAGGAAGAATATGCCGCGGGGAGAGAGAGGGGACCGACCCAAGGCGCCGAAACACTCCGCTGACCTTCTACACTGAAAGAGACCACCGGATGGGAGATGCTATGAAATGACCATGGAGATGAAATGGAGCTACAGGATATTCGCAGGATGTTAGCGACCCGGAAAAAACCCGAAAAGACTCATGGGTCAGGTAGATTGGCCATGGGAATCGAACACGGGTCTCCTGAGCCGAAACCATTTCAGCCATCCTACTCGGTTGGTAGAAACTGAACTCGAGGTGGTTTGGTGTCAGTCTGGTTGTTCGGTTGGTTAGGTGCTGACCTACTGGCTTGAGGTCGTGGTTCCAAAATAGGTCTAAACGGATGGTGTTTGCTGTGCTTAAAACGATAACGCCAATCAGTGGATTAACTGCCAAGAAAAAGAACTGCAGGACGGAATTTTATCACACCGGAGGCGCTGTTACACTGGTAGTTTACAGTTTCTTTAACAAACAAAACATTGAATATTTTGGCACTGCAATAATATGAACTTCTCTTAGTCGTTGGACCGTGAGTTCTATGACTTTGGGCCGCGAAACTTAGCTTGGAATTTTTATGGAGATGCTGACCCGTGGTATGGGCTGCTACGCGGTGTACCCTGGAGCCGAGATGGACTTTCAGCAGCTGTTAGGAAAGTAGCTATAACATATAAAATCATTTAATATTTATTTCAGGCAACATCGAAGAAATTTTTCACTTGAATGAGCTGTTAACTTAGTAAGTCACACTTTTAGTGGTGTATCCCCTTAAAGAGAAATGCATTACACTGAGGCAGCACTTAAATGATTAGAACGGGAGTCGCATTACGCTGGCATAGAAAATCCATACAATGACAATTACAAGTCGAACTTCAATTTAACTTACTTCATTTGTCACTGAAATCGTTAGCTCAAAGCTAACTTACAATTGCCTTTTCCTTTTTATAAATATACAGTGCAAGCACGTCTCTTTATTGTTGATTTATGTCTCTATTACACGCACCCACTTGCGCTGCTTGCAATTTCTACGTCGTACATATAATGTTTTTCTTTTGCATTTCTCTTCTTACCTACTCCGACACAAATACTCCAATATTCGTTCAATTCAATTCAATTAATGCCAGAGAATCTACTCCCATTACTCCTGGATCCATATGACCAAGGACTCGGGCCTCCTTCGACCAGGAGTTACCGAGCTGTCCTGAAAGGACGTCCGGCGGCTCCGTGGGGCTTTCCATAGGGCAAGACCTAGAGACTAACACGACCCCGACTGGTCCTGTGAACTCAAGACGGGATGGAAGTGGATACGCTACTTACACGCGCCAACATCAAAATGGGAAGGCTACCGATATGACCTCAGTGGGGCCGCCTGGTGATCCAGCACACCGTCTACTAGCTATGCTGGCTAGTACGCGGGACTATTAATGGCCTCCCTCAACCCCGTCCGGAGATGTACCCGATCTCCGACGGGTATCGGGAACCACTGCCCCCTCGAGTGCAACCCAATCCGAACAACTCCCTGCCAGAGAGGGTCTCGAATGTTCGGCCCGAGGTTCCTCTAGTTAACGTCAGAGATACTACGAGTGCTAGGGGTGCGCAGCGCTCGCACCACTGCAGCTGAAGGGGCGGATCCCCTCCCCTACGGAGACTCCAATATTCGTTGCTTAACTCTACTCTGCACTGCGTACACTGCCTGCAGTCTCATCACTATGGAGATAGAAACTACTGCACTCTTACAGACCGGTCGCAGCGAGAAGGTTCTGGTAGTAGGATGCCCCCGATTTCTGGAGCTTTAACGGTCTAGAAGAGATCCCCCACAAGAACAATGCAGTTTGCGCTATTGACTTCGTGACGTCAATAGTGGCTAAGAAATGTTGCGTTTTTGCCTCTCGCGCGGGCAGACAACAAAGTGGTGGAATGATTTGACTTACACTTAATTTCTCCACAGCATTCACCCATTGCTGTGACATTAACCTTTCATAATATTTCTAGAAATAACTGAATGGTGACAGCACAAAAAAGTTATTTGAAATAAATGCTTGCCTTTGAAATATATCTACAGGCTTTGTATAGTAAGTTTTTATCTCACGTTAAACCAGTGTTCCTGAACTATCCAAAGTTGTTTGAAATGTTTTCTCACAAGCAGTTAGCTAATTTTCAAGGTATAGACCGTTAGATTCTATGGTCTTGAGCCATCATTCAGTGAGGTTTACTATCCCACGATGATACCAGTCTGTGGTTTTTCATGCCAACAATTTGGTGACACTGCTTCAATATTGTCAACATTTCTTCCACGTAGAAAATGGGCCATGGAGCGGAGAAGATGATAATCTGATGGTACGAGATCAGGGCTGAATGCTGGGTGTGGTAGCAGTTCGATTACTCTCAATTCCTGAATTTTTTCCATTGTTTTTCGTGCAGTATGGGGTATAACATTATCCTGCTGCAATAGAACACTATTTCGATTAACTAATGCTGGGTACCTCTGTCTCAAAATGTCATGAACTCGTTCCAGTTATTGAAAATAAAGTTCCGCATCAATCGCCCAACCGTTTGGAACAAACTCCCAGTGAAACACGCCTTCAAAATCTCCCCAGACAAACAACATTACTTTGGGAGGCTCAGGATTTTGGTAATATAACAATTTTTCATCTCAAGTGACAATTCTGCTGATAAATATATCTTCCATGTGATTACGGATAAGCTGACGACAGATATCTAGCGTTACGTTCAGCCTGTTGAGGTGTCAGTTCATGAGGTACAGATCTACAGCGTCTGTATGATTTTACAAGTGTCTTAATTTGGCGATGTATGGTATCTTTTGATGCACCAAGTTCTTCTGAAAGCCTAGTGGTACTTTCTTTGCGGATTTTGTAGCAAAACTTGGCGTGTATCCTCAATATTGAGACTTTGTGGGTTCGTAGAATTAAAGGTCCAGTTTGCAGAAATTCCAAAATAATCTTTATTTCCTAGAAACACATTTTGCTCAACCCCTACAGTAGCAGAATTACGTAACATACACAAACACAATCGTTAAGGTCGTCGACCACAAACAAAAGAGTTCACTTTGAAATCACAGCGCAGAATTATGGACTCCAATTACGACTGTCCTAACTGGAAGCCACGACTTGTTTTGATAGCTCCACTCATTGCTCGAGAAATTACCGCAATGTTATGTAACAATCAAGAAAGCGAACCTTCCAGACATCTATTTGTCTCTTTCTTTCTCCGTTTCGGAAAAATGAAATGTGTGGTGTTTAACGCCCGCTTTTACTACATACGGCATTGCAGGCGGTGACACTGATGATACTTGACATGAAGATGGAGCACCGGTGGAATGAGATGGCGGGAGAAACCGTAGATCCCGGATAAAACCCGCCCCAGCGCCGTGTTGTCCACCACAAATGTCACTTTGCGGTCGCCTGGGATCAAACCCGAGGCGCCCTGGCCGTTTCAGCAAGCTTTTATCTCCGCGGTGCACTGTGTGTCTCTGTGCGCGGCGGCCGCACCCGTCGGAACAATTCGTTCGCAACAATATTCCATACTTTAGGTTTTCCGGAACGTGGTAAATGTTTAGTGTTTTCGTCTCCATTGTTAAAACGCTGGAACCATTTCTGTGCCAAACGTTCAGCAATGACACTTTCTCCTTCCACTTCACATATTCTTCGAGCTGAGGCAGTGGCTTTATAATTTTGTTTCCAGCAGTGTTTTAGAAAGACTTAAGTTCAAACTTTGTTATCTCCATTTTGTGATTGTTTATTAACAACTGAAGACTGATACATGCTTGCAATGTAGGCATCACCAACCATGGCATCCTATAAATAGTATTGTCAAACCAAAGAAACCTAATAACCTTTCCAACACACCAAAATAAAAAAATAAACGAAATTACTTATGAGACAACCTAGTATATATAGCGAAATCCTTTGAATCATTTTTCAGATCCTTTCAGCCATTGTCTATATAAAAGGAGGAGTGAGGCTGCATATCCTTTTAAATTTTTCATATTGCATACTTGGAATTGTTTTAGCTTTTTGATATTTACTCGGCGTTTCATTTTGAGTTATGCTGATTATAGATAAATATGTTCATAGACCATTTATTCAAAACGTTTTATTTAATATTAGAGTCTCAGAAAATACAATGTCAAAGAAATCTCAACATCATATATTTTTGTATGACATTTTACTTTTCTAGTAAAAGTAAAACTCTCTCCCGACTTGAGATTATTTGTACTCGTGCAGTTGTTCACTAGCAGCACACACTTGGGAGGAAGGTGTTTGGAATCAAAAGGATTTCTCGGAAGTTAATGAAATCTCCAACTGAAGATGTGATGCTTGACTTGGCACCTGGCATGAGGCTTTATGATCAAAGAAGTGCTCTTACAGGATGCGAGGAATGCAATTTGTTTCACTCTGGACCTCAGACAGAGGAGTGTTCTCTCCTTAACCTGGGTCTTTTACCCTCCAGACCTTTTGTTTCCTTCTTTTCTTTTTTCAGTAGACTTAGAGAAGGAAATGCGATCATAAGGAATCCCCTTAAAGTTTAAAAATCTTGCTTTTACCTACATGAATATACATTATTCTTATCATAGCTTTGCATTTTTCCATCTTTGAAAACAATTTTTCTTCGTGCCCGTAGCAGTTTCTGTAATATGTCGTGCTAGATGGTTTATCCAACATTATATTTCTAGATTTTTAAATTCCATAAGGAATTAATAAATTTCATATGCTTTCTGTAATTATTGTACATTGATGAAACTGATTTTGATAGTACATTCTCTCCTTTACCCTTTGTAAAAGTAATTTCGAACAGTCCCAATAATTACAAACAACAGATGAAAAAATCCCGCCTTCGTTTTGGTCCCATAATTATTTAATAACATGAGAGCTACGTCGCTTTCATATGTGATACTTAAATTAATTGGGTATTAGTAGTAAGAGATTTTATTTGACGTCATAAGCATAATGATACATTAAATAAGTAATAAAATTGTAACGGAAGATTAATAGACATTTATATATTATAATTAATAAGAGAATAAGAGAGATAAATAATAATGAGAATATAAATAGTAAATAACAGTCAAAATAAAGAAGGAGAAGTAAAAAGATAATAAATAAATGAGTATTGATTTGAAAGCAGTGGTTGCCTAACGGGCAGATTTTGAACTAAAGCACCGAACCGTTGGCCGCGTCACTTCAGCTCACTTCGCGTCTGGCTGGCAACGAGAACGAACCTATGTAGCGTTTCGTCTATTAAACTTCCTCAGAAATCTACAATTTATGAATATATTTGTTACATAACAAATGAATTATTGTTCTAGATGTTCTCGGGCTTCGAGCCAAGTAAGCAGATGTTGAGACATCGACGTTTCGGGAGCGTACATCTCTCCCATCTTCAGGATGTTGAATGACTTAGGGCTGGGGTGACCCATATATATAATGGTCGCCAAGAAAATGACGTGGACCAATCAGCGAGCGGGCTCGCGTTGGTGAATATGACAACCTCTCAAAAAACACTGCTGCTCTGGTAGCTGCTCAGTAAGCCAGATCTGTGTCTCCTGAGTCTCTCTTTTTCGAGTTTTAATGCAGGATTCCACGCTGCACTAAATTGTAGCCCAGCATCTCAGTTAAGAGTGACTCTCTCTGCCGAGATAGCCAACGCCTCCTTAACTCTGCGCTCCCAGTAGCCACTGCATTTTGCCAAAATAGTGGTGAGACCGAAGTTAGCCCTATGGTCTTGCTGGAAGCGAGCCCGCTCGCTGATTAGTCGGCGTCATTTTCTTGGCGACCAGTATATATATGGGTCACCCCAGCCGCTTCTACCCGATCACCAGTTTGGTTTTCGTCATGGACACTCCACGACCCTACAGCTACTGCGTCTGGCCGAGAGGACAGCCCTGGGATTCCAGGAAAACCTCAAGACAGTCGCGGTGCTGCTAGACGTAGAGAAAGCCTTTGCCACAACCTGGCACCAAGGCCTACTGTACAAACTCAGGGAGGCCAACTTACCTCCTCCCTATCTCGCCCTGATTAGTAGTTTCCTCAGAAACCGCACTTTCAGGGTGAGAGTGGAAGGACGGATGTCATCTATCAGACCAATAGTCGCGGGAGACCCTGAGGGCAGTGTACTGTCCCCGATACTCTTTGCGGCCTACATGTCTGACTTACCCTTAGAACCACAGACTGTTACGTGCCAATATGCTGACGATGTCCTCATAATGGCACGTAACAAAAACCTACGATTTTGTCATCCTCCGCTGCAGCGCCAACTCCGAGCCATTGGTCGTTGGAGTGAGATGTGGAGGATGGCCATTAGCCCCGAGAAGAGCTCTGCTCTACTACTGGCTAAGGTCCAAGCTGGGCGACCGGATTGGTCGCTGAGGTTGAGGCAGAGGCCAATCCCTTTGGTTCCCACTGCCAAATACCTTGGCGTCCACCTGGATCGCGGTCTTACCTACGCACCTCATGTCCGGGTGAAAGCCGGACAAGGGCATGCAGCGTTAACATAGCTATACCCTATTCTAAAATCCACCATGCCAACTCACCTCAAACTACGCCTATATCGGGCGATCATACCGCCCCTGATTCTGTACGGCTGCGAAGTCTGGGGATCAGCGGCTCCCACCACTATTCGCAGACTCCAGTGCGTCCAGAACAGGGCATTGCGCAGGATCTACGATACCGGGCGTAGATTCCCGTCCCACATCCTACACACATACTCTGGGGTCCCGTATATCGTGGACGTGGTGCGGGAGAGATCCCGCACCATCTACGATAAGCTGGACTCCCATACAAACATACTGGTGAACACCCTAGGCCGTTACGACCACAGGGTTCCTCGCCGGCGACCGAACTACCGGTTACCCAAAGATGCCTTGGGTAACTAGTACTGAACAGGGCCACATTCCCCTGACTCCAACTTCCAAAGCCCAGAAATGGGCTTGGTAAACTTACTACATTAACACGGTTCCTTTCCCTCTAGCCTGTTCAGCGGACTGTGCCCAGATGCCTCCCAGGCAGGCCGAAGAGCGCAGCCAGCATTGGCGCATCCCTCCTACACGGGGCGACTGCGCACACAAAGGCTAGGTATGTCCACTGCCCAAAACAATCGCCTGAGACAATAACGACTCTTCTATACTGCCCAGATAAAGACGCAATAAGCGGCTAGGTGCTGGGCAGCATACAGTCCGTCCAGGTAAAACTGGACGACTCGTCTCTTCTGCTGGTCTGCTGGTCTGCCTAAGTCATTCAACATCTTGAAGATGGGAGAGATGTACGCTCCCAAAATGTCAATGTCTCAACATCTGCTTACCTGGCTCGAAGCCCGAGAACGTCTAGAACATATACGCCGCCAGGAAAGATTCAGCTCATATTTCAAATGAATTATTATTTTTATGTGATCGGCATATTTTGAACATGTAGTATCAGGTTTTAAGCAATAAAAGTTAAATAAAACTTTAATTCTGTGTCGTTTCTTACAATACTGTCACCCAATTGTCAGAAAGCACGACCAACTGACAGCTGAGTAGGGGACCGGAGGCATTCGGACCAAGCCTACCCATTTATCTCGGTCACTAACTGAGGGGATGATTAGGGAAGTATCACTGGTTGCTGGCCGCCTCTTCCCCTTCCCCCTGCCGTCTGGAACCTTCGCGGTGATTCACTGAAACGAGAGACTTCGAGAAACAGCGATATCCCTATAAAAGGGGGCTGCAGTTGGCGAGTTCAGTTCAGTTCTTATCGAGCAGTCGTGAGGAGCGCCCAGTGAGAGAACGGACTGTGTGCGTGCATCGGAGAAGTGTACGTAACTGCGTGCAGTGGACCTGTGACAGACGAACTGGTGAACTGTAATTGTGTGCATTACGTAATTCTGTGTAATCGGCAAGTGTTCCGCTTGTAATTCGGTGGAAACAAAGAACATTTTTGAGTGGTGCAATTGGACTTTTAATTTCACGAACCCACAAAGTTACAATACTACGCAAATCCTGATGGTTATCTCTCATAGTTCAGCCGAGCAAGCCTGGGAATGATACGAATGCTGGTGAGATCTTTGAGATATTTAATATCTCCGGTGCTAATCTATTTCCCGCGCCATATGCTAAGGTTTCGCGGTCACAGGGCAGTGAATTAGCCATTTTGTAAAATACCCTTAGTCTTTGACCACATAAAATACCACTTCGTTCATTTATAATATTGGCAGTGTTCTCTTTATATTATCTGGCGTGCTGTTTAAACGAACTTATTTGCAACATACATATAAAGAAAATTAAGAAAGCTTCCTTTAAATGAGGCTTGCTTAAATATTATGGCATTCTTATGCTACAGTACATACATTTATACAATTATACCGCTATCCAAAGTTGAAGGCATAAGAACGCTGGCCAATGCTCAAACGGAGCGCTTTTGTCAAGCGTGGTGGTGTTCTGGCAGAGGTTCTGTACATAGCACGTTTAAACACTCCAGCAGAGGTTCTGCCTGTTTTACCCGTAATTAGACAGCACATTAAATATTCCTAAAACATTAAAATCATATTTTGACGCACGTCACAACAGTTGAACAGCAAGCACGGTTTCCAATCTAGTAACTCGCTTTCCAACTTTGTGGGTCTTTACCGGAGATTGAAACACAGGCACGCTCTCCTTTTTCTTCTAAGCATGAAGCTGCTTCACTAAAAATTCGTGACACTGTAGGTGACTACCTACACCACAAACTTCCGCAGTTAATTTCTGGGATTTTGAAAAATCTACATTGTCTTATATTCTGGATTGCAGAGCTTTCGTAAAAACTTGTAAATATAAGTTTTCTGCACTGAGAATGAATCGCTTCACGTTTATTGATCGATAAATCATTTGTCCCAGCTTCGAGAAACATCTTCACGCATTCGGATCAAAAACACTGGATAAACTATGTGTATAATAATTTAATGTAATATTAGCAATATTTCATCTCTAATTTGACTCACGCATTAACGATACCGCTCACTTTAACAAAATAACAAACCCTACTCTGAAAACAAACTTAGTCTGCATCAAACTGCGTGCAGTAGGTGAACTGTTTATTTATGCTTGAGATAAGTGTGGTCAGGAAGGAATGGTGTTGTTTTTCAAGCTTATCTGTGTTGAATGAATGGATATTGGGTAACCGTAATCATATGAAAGATCAAACGTGCACAGCTCGCGTTCTAAGTATTGTAGAGACATGATTTTTGTACGGTCATGATCAGAAAATAAAATTCTTTTTCATTATGAGATTGGCATTTCATTTTCAAATATTAATATCTGAGCGTAATTAATGAGATAATGTTCTCAGTTGAGGTGCAGTTGCGAGTACCACATTCGGCAGCGCTGGTAGGAGGGGCAACCTTAGGATTCCCTGCAGTCTGCAGTAGGGCCCGCCTCCATATGCCTGTAACTTGTGCAAAGATTATAGAACAGTGGTTATTCAGACGTTTTGACTGTTTCATTACTATAATACAGAATTGATTGTCATTTTAAAACCCAGATGTTTGCAACAAAATGTTTCTATATTCCGTGGAATTAGCAACTATTTATATTCTGTAAAGACATATTGCTACTACATGGATTTGTCTACTCCGGAGTGCGTTGACTACGCATACACATAATCTGTGTCGGGCCGTTCCATAAAATGACCGGTCTGGCATATATAGCTGGAAGAATGCTAGACACATGAAGAATTATCTGTCAAATAGAACCTTTCGCACAAGCGTAGAAAATGAAACCTCCTCATTAAGACACATTAAGGTAGTCTACTGGGACCAGTCCTATTTAATTTATACATCAATGACATCCCAGAAACAGTGAGAGCAGATAGATACTTATTCGCCGACGACACAACGCTAGCAAAACAATCGACCGCACCCAGAATAATAGCCATTAGGCTACGTAATGCTTTAACCAACCTAGAACCATGGCTCACCAAATGGCGCATAAAAGTTAACGCGCGGAAAATTCAAGAAATAATATTTACCAAACGAATCAAGCACCGACACAATAAACATGGGCTAATGCCACTAACATTCCGGAACGAGGAAGTCGAATGGAAGGACTCAATGACCTACTTAGGTGTCAATGGATCAGGGCCTTACATGGAAACAACATATTAACACAGTAAGAGCTAAAGCAAATGCCCAATTAAATAAACTATGCCCAATTAATAATACAAACAGCTCACTAAAACTAGAGATGGGGAAAACACTATATAAAACACTTATTAGATCCATCCTAACTTACGCTGCCCCCGCATGGGGACATGCAGCCAAAACGCACATTAAAAGATTGCAAACAATGCAAAATAGAATACTTCGGATTATTACCAGGCTACCACCACTCGCACCGGCATACCAACTCCACGAGGAGTTAAAAATGCATTCCATCGAGTAATTCATAAAAAGGCTCAGCTTCAACCTACTCGAGAAAAAGAACCTAAACCACAACCAACTAATACGGGCACTAGGGGAATATGACACAACACATGATAAACACGCAAGGCCACTGTCTATTTTTGAAAGAACAATTAATCTCGGGGAGCCAGAGGTAGACATACAACAGTATCTAGGAAACCTTGTTAACGTTCCAGATGCTTGACATCGCTGAACGGAGATAAAACACACCCCCATACACGTACACCAACACATACACCTTCCACAGCCCTCAAGTCCTTGCGCCAATCATTGGCCAAGGCGGCCCCGGGTAAAGAGGGTCCCCCGTGAGTGGCACAGGCTCGCACCTACAATTGATAGGTAGGCCGCCCGCCGAGTGTGCACTCCAAAATATGGACCAAGCAGACACATGGAATATGAGAAGGTATTTTCACACAACTAACGATGTTGACAGCAGATAATTACAACTGACCATTAAAGGCAAATGCCGATAATGCAAACTAGAGTTATATTTAGGTTTAGCATGATAGCAATAAGTGTATTAGACCACAACTGACAAGCTTGCAAGTATTACTTGCAGCGACAATGAAACACCTAAACTTAAGACGTAGCGTTACGGCGTGATAAATTACCCTAAACTTCCCAACAAATAACACCAGGAGTCCTACCAAATACCACCCACAATAGGCAGTGGATCAGGCTGGGCTTCATGTCAAGCCTGTATCCCTGCATCAGAAACCACCCTCTGCTGAATCGCACTGCGAGACAGCTATGATCATCTCCTGGAATGCGCGGGTGCTTAAGGCGGTACCGCAGCACATTTCTCCTTCCCAATCCGGTGGAGGTTTTTTTGTGGAGTAGTACCCTTGAGGTGAAGCCTACATACCCCACTGTGCCCTCCAACACAGTGGTAATCCATAAATGGATTTTTCCTTCACTCGAAAAAAAAACACGTACCATTAGCTGTATAGTTGCCTTCCTGTAGTACATACATGACTTACGTACTGTGTAGAGCTTTTTTGTTTGTCATGAAGGTTCTTAAATATGTACTGTAGTCAAAATTGGAACGGCCTTTCATTAAAGTATATGAAACTAAAGATAACTGTATATATTTACATGTAAAGGGTGGTTTGGGAGGGTAAATTTATGTGAAAATCTTGTGTGGTGTGTTTGAAAGACACCGAATCTATATACTCAGTTTGGTATTTAACCGACTTTCCTTGCAGATATTCCTATATTTTTCTAAAAATAACTTTTTATGTGGTTTGGGTTACTTAAACGTGTATTTCTGTATAACTATATAGAGATTTTGTTTGGATGGAGTTGCTATGGGTAAAATCAGTAGAGAATGTAATATGCTTTTTGATTGTAAAAGGACAAATTAATTCTTCCCATCTTTTTAGCTTTCTCTTTCCAGATCCAGATAAAATAGTTGCATTACTTTCTATAATCTCTCTGACATAGATACAACCGTTTCTGTTCTAGAGAGGGCCCAGGTTTCGAGACCTCGTGATTGTGAAAGATAAATCAAATTCAAAAATGTATGAAGAGTAACCTCAAGCATGATTTGAATGTAGTAAGGTGACAGGTGGTGACATGAATCTCGCAAAACTGGAGATCCTGTTCCATTCTTCCCCTCACATAATCCATCGGGAGAGTTGAAATAATTGAATCATCGTGATGTACTGTCCCCCGCCATCATAAATTCATGTCAGGTGGGCACGGATGGTGATGTGACAAGGCTAATCTCTCTCTCTCTCTCTCTCTCTCTCTCTCTCTCTCTCTCTCTCTCTCTCTGAACACACACCCTTGCCTCCCATTGTACGTGGCCCTTTGGTTCACGGCAATTCAGGTACTGGTGTTTGTGGAATGCAACTGGGGTACAAAGCATGACTGTCATGCTAGGCGTTTGATTGAAATCCACTCTCTGATATGATATTTACTATCTCCGGAGTATTAGGACCCTATAGCCTCAGGTTCGAAAACGTATCATATTAATTTCCTAGTAAATAGTTAAACTGATATAGCCTAGAGGTGCTGCTTACGTTAGCTGAGCAGTTAAAGCTAAATTGTGTTTCACCCAAAATACTCATATGAACATCTTAATAGAAATACGTTTTGAGATCTCCTGAACCATCCAAACAGAAAAAGTGCAGCTGTAAATGTTAACTCAAAAACCTAAGTACTGTAAATACTAAACTTGTTATTTATATTCAGCATCTTTCAAGTTTGCAGCACAAACTTCTGGATCAAAACTCCCCAACCCAAGCTACATTTTACATGGGAAAAATATCGAAAAAGCTTATCTCAAATATGTCATATGTTAAGATACTTTTATGACAAATAAAGTAAGATTTTATGTTCTGCGCGAAGTTGTGAAAGCCATTTGAAATATAAATCTCACTATTGTTGTGAAACTCGAGAAGCCATTTGAAAGGTGTTTTAATGACGTTTTATTCTGTGCCCTTTGTAAGAGAATATTTTTATGTTTTGTTACTTCTTGGAATAATGTTAATTTAAAGATAGTGCGTGTAGGTTTGATGCGAGAATTTACAAAATATGATGAATTTATCTTGGATAGACTTCGACGTACCGGCCAGCACATGAAAATTCTATCTCAGGTCGTTGTCTCGGATTGATGTTCTATTTTTATGTTGACTTCTCTAAATAGAGAAATTACATATTTTCTTTTTCTATATAGTAAATTTAAGTATCCACCATTTAAAACAAAATACCACAAACTTATTCTGTGGCGTTAATAGCTTCCAGATATACTTCATTGCTAGTTTGAATTATTAAACAGCTATGCATCTTTTACCGTTTCTTAGTCACTTTTGGGTTGTTTTTCTTAGGTATGCATAGAGAATGAAATTTTAAAGCCATCACTTAACGACAAACATTTGAGATTTGCTCATGGTTTCAATCTACTATATTCTTATTGCGTGACTATAAGGAGAAATGTAATTAAAATATTTATATAGATTTTGATACAAATATTGTTTCTGGGTGCACACAATTCCACGTTGTGGACGCCAGTTTGAAGCAACAATATAATGTGTGGCTCAGGGTAAAACAATGAGGTTTCTCTCAGGGTATGCGTGGATGTGTGTGAGAAGGAGATTTTAATAACACTGGAATTCCCGTTTCCAACTTATTTATTTACTGCTTCTTCTTTTAAAACATTGAAATGAAAGTTGCCGACCAAGGGTTACCAATCTCTGTTTAGAGATACTGACGGCAGAATGTTTATTACTCGATAAACTTTATTCGTTCCTCATATATATGAACCGACAAATATTCAAGACAGAACCAGAGGACTGCCCTAATAGGCTTCACGCCTCGGACTGCTCTAATCGGCCTCACGCCGAAGACTCTTCTGATCGGCCTCACGCCGAAGACTCTTCTAATGGCTTCCTAGCCACGAACTGCTCTGATCGGCTTCACGCCGAAGACTGTTCTAATCGGCCTCACGCCGAAGACTCTTCTGATCGGGCTCCTAGCCACGAACTGCTCTGATCGGCTTCACGACGAAGACTGTTCTGCATGACCACAGCTGCGCGTGGGTGTATAACTTTCACTTCCTGAAAGCTCTCTTCATTCAACCAAAAATCTCTTTGTGGCTGTTTTGTCATGCCATTCTAAATGTTCCAAAGAATACCCTATTCGACGAGTCAAGTGAGCCCCTTTAGAAAACTGCTAAGGACACTGTTTCTTACATTGCTTTTGTTATAACAACTTTCCCCACAACTCAACTGACCTTGCCCTTGTCTTAACAAAGAACCAACATTCCTTTGACATCCATCATGATTCTTTACTTCTGGCAAAACTCAATTTCGGTATCAATCTGTAATTCGAGTAACGTGTAATAGGAAGATGAATAAGATTTACAGAAATGAGCAAAGGAAGTCATGTAAGTTCAGCTCACCAAACTTTTATTTATCTAGCAGAAGTTGAGATGGCGTAAGGCTGTCCAAATTACAAATTATTGAAATCTCTGAAATGTACTCCTTTGAGATTTGTATAGCTCTTCAGGAAGTTCGAGGTATCCTTTTTTTAATCTTTTTAACTAGTTCTGCAATAAAAGTACTAAAATGCTTTTGAAGCCTTCTGCCGCTAAATATCCTGGGATTTTAATGTTATTGGTAAGGAAAGTTTACATCAGGAGCTGTTTCTAATGGTTATGCGAACATTTTGTATCACTTCTTACTACCAGAGATGTGGAAGTTGTCTGAAGTTTATATTTCCGTTTTTTGTGCTGATCTGTTTTGGTGAGGGAAACAATTAATGTTTCTGCAATTTCACTTGAGAGTTTGAAATCGTTTCCCTAGAGCCGGAAGGTACATGATCATAAAAGAAAGAAAACGTGGGTAAATGTTCTGCTGGAAATGGGAATGCAGTGTAATGTGTTAGAGGTTTACTGCAGATAACCGAACAAATCCCCCCTATCTGAGACCAGAATTCCCTGCACTGTAAACAACGCATTACGTTTTATAGCCAAGTTTCCCAAGTCACTCACTCCCTCTGCAGCCTTAAACTCGTTTTTGTAGATTAAGCAACAGGAATAGTCACTGTCAAAACACTGCGGAAAATGTTAGGCACTGTCAGCTGTCAATACAATAATTTAACTTTGTTCCCGCAGACGCGGCCTGTTTGTTTACCAAGCTTCTCCCCCACACTAACCGCCGGATCATTGGCCCCGAACTGCCGTTACAAAGTTTGCGAAATCACTATTCGATAGAGAGGGGCCCAACACATACGTACTACTTATGTAGAAGGAACACAGGTTTCGCTAACAGTGGAGCTACAAGGATTTGGTTTTCCTTTCAAACTCTGTTACTTTATCCACAACGGTGGTAAATAAGGGGAACTATTGTATTCCATACATTGTGTACGTTCTTCCAAGTATGCGACACGATTTTCAAGAGTGAAGGTACACCATACTTTATATTTATAATTTCTCTTGTTTTCAATTTTATCAAAATAGCCTATTATTTTGTTAAAATTAAGTTACGATAAAAGTTAACCACTGGCACGACAGCCCTTAGAGGGCCAAGGCCTACCAACCCGACTGCCGGCCTCACGCTCACTTACGCAAGGCAGAGGTAGACGATCATCCAACCGACACGGGGAGGAGATGTGGTCAGCATCTCCGTATCCCCTAGCCGGAACGTTGGTTTCCGTGACCAGGGCCGCTTACCTATCGTAAGCTCCTCACTTTCCTCACGATGCTGAGTGGGCACCGGTTCCATACCCGGGACATAAAATCCCCACCACATGGGTGGGATCGAACACGGGCCGCTTTTCGTGGCCAGGGACCAAGGCCGCTACGCCACGGCGCAGGACAGTTTTGTTAAACTACCATCTGTTTAATATGGTTACATGAAAACAGAGTGGAATGTTTCAGTCGGTTTCGGCCGTAGCTCGCTTTCGGGAGACTCGGGTTTGCTTCTCGTTGCTGGCCTATCTTACCCGTGGGCTTTTTCGGGGTTTTCCCCGATCGCTAGGCAAATGCTGGGTAGTTTAATCTCACCCGCCAAATTTCTTATCATTTCACATCATCTCTCACCTGCCCGCCTCGCCCGCCTCGCTAGCGTGGTGGTAGCGGTCATGCTCAAGAACCCCCGAGTTCGAATCCCGGTCAGGGTGAGTTACCAGTATAAGGTTTTCTCCGGGGTTTTCCCTTATCCTGAAAGACGAATAACTCTAAGCTCTATGGACTGTGGGCTCATTTGAGCATCATTTCACCCATTCTATTCATCGTCCGATATGACTTAACGCTTGAGGACGTAAATTCCCCCCCCCCAAAAAAAAACCTGCCCGCCTCGCTAGTGTAGATGGTAGCGTGTCTGTCTCACGTTCAAGAGATCCCGAGTTTGAATTTCGGTCAGGGTGAGTTACCTGGATAAGGCTTTTTGCGGGGTTTACCCTTATCCTAAACATGAATGTCGGATAACTCTAAGCTCTATGTACCCTGTACTCATTTGAACATCATTTCATTCATCGTCCGATATGACTTAACGTTGGAGGTTTACTCTTATCCTAAAACATGAATGTCGGGTAACTCTAAGCTCTATGTACCCTGTACTCATTTGAACATCATTTCATTCATCGTCCGATATGACTTAACGTTGGAGGTTTACTCTTATCCTAAAACATAAAGGTCGGATAACTCTAAGCTCTATGTACCCTGTACTCATTTGAACATCATTTCATTCATCGTCCGATATAACTTAACGTTGGAGGTTTACCCTTATCCAAAAATATGAATGTCGGGTAACTCTAAGATCTATGTACCCTGTACTCATTTGAACATCATTTCATTCATCGTCCGATATAACTTAACGTTGGAGGTTTACCCTTATCCAAAAATATGAATGTCGGGTAACTCAAAGATCTATGTACCCTGTACTCATTTGAACATCATTTCATTCATCGTCCGATATAACTTAACGTTGGAGGTTTACCCTTATCATAAAATATGAATGTCGGGTAACTCTAAGATCTATGTACCCTGTACTCATTTGAACATCATTTCATTCATCGTCCGATATGACTTAACGTTGGAGGTTTACCCTTATCCAAAAATATGAATGTCGGGTAACTCAAAGATCTATGTACCCTGTACTCATTTGAACATCATTTCATTCATCGTCCGATATAACTTAACGTTGGAGGTTTACCCTTATCAAAAAATATGAATGTCGGGTAACTCTAAGATCTATGTACCCTGTACTCATTTGAACATCATTTCATTCATCGTCCGATATGACTTAACGTTGGAGGTTTACCCTTATCCAAAAATATGAATGTCGGGTAACTCAAAGATCTATGTACCCTGTACTCATTTGAACATCATTTCATTCATCGTCCGATATAACTTAACGTTGGAGGTTTACCCTTATCCAAAAATATGAATGTCGGGTAACTCAAAGATCTATGTACCCTGTACTCATTTGAACATCATTTCATTCATCGTCCGATATAACTTAACGTTGGAGGTTTACCCTTATCAAAAAATATGAATGTCGGGTAACTCTAAGATCTATGTACCCTGTACTCATTTGAACATCATTTCATTCATCGTCCGATATGACTTAACGTTGGAGGTTTTCCCTTATCCTAAAACATAAATGTCGGGTAACTCTAAGCTCTATGAACCCTGGGCTCATTTGAACATCATTTCATCATCGTCCGATATGACTTAACGTTGGAGGACGTAAATTAAAAATAAATCTCTCACTTGGTGGTCACTTTCAAGGTAGAAACTGTCGGCGGCGTTCTCGGCGTTGCATGACAGGATGGTGAGCTCTCCAAGACGGCTTAGTGGGCCGTTTCAAGACCACGGCAGTTGGTACCAGTTGTACTAGACTGCCAGGAGAATCCAAGCTGGTAAATGTAAGGGACTCTGCCCTCTGCTCTGGCGTGGCTTTCTGGGATCGGCCGCCCTCTGTCTTCTCTCTCCTCATCCTTCCTCCTGAGGTTGCCCCACTTGGGACATAGGTACAGGAGGCCAGTTTGGTCGAAGCGCGGAACTACCTCTGTGAATATTCTATCCTATCTTATTTCCCTGACAAATAAACTGTACATCCTTAGGCCGCGCCGTGGCTCAGCGGTTAGACCACTTGGCTCTCACCAAGGTGGCCCGGGTTCGATTCCAGGCGTCTGCAAAGTGAGATTTGTAGTGGACAACACAGCGCTGGGGCGGGTTTTCACCGGGATCTCCGGCTTCCCCCGCCATCTCATTCCACCGGTGCTCCATGTTCATCTCATGTATCATCAGTGTCATCGCCTGCGGTGCCGTATGTAGTAAAAGCGGGCGTTAAACACTACACATTTCATTTTGTACATCTTTAATTTTATGGAAATAATCTTTGAAGTCCTCGTCATTGGAAGAAATTTTATATAATGCTGTATAACTGTGTTTGTTAAGAATACATGTAAATTTTCCATAAAATATGTAGTTCTCTTTGAAACAGAAAACTTGTTTCAAAGTTTAGTAATTCGCATATTTTATTGAGACCGCGGAGTGGAAGAGAGTTCTGCTCTCCATTAGGTGATCCAGATTTCATCTCAGAGAACCACAGTAGGGATTTGTGGTAAAGAAAGCGACATCTGAGCGGCTTTTCTCCGAGTTATCTGGTTTCTCCCACCATTCATCACACCAGTTGCTCCATAATTACCTTTCCTTTAATATATTTTACTATCATTTCATATCATCCATTCAAGGGTATCCATGTGTTGAATGAAACTGTGTTTGAGTGACTTTTCGTTGAGGTCTCCGGTTTCTCCTAATATTCATTGCATCAGTTGCTTTACAATTACCTTTCCTTTCATTTATTGTACCATACTCTTCCTCACCGTCATTCCTGGTATCGGGCTGATCTTCCACTTGGATATTCTCTCAGATACAGAGTTACTCTCCTGCTAAACATCGTTTGATCCATTTGTAATTCCGCGTAGGTCCTTCATAAATAACTCCTTCATAGAAGTACGGTAAAAAGGAAATGGAAAAAATGTCACCTTTTATTGTTTATATACACGACATGCAGAATTTGTGTGCCAATCTATAAGAATCTTTCCTTGTTCAAAGTGGCCCGAGTTCGATCGCAGGGGACCACAAAGTGAGATTTGTGGTAGACAACTTACCGCTGTGGCGGTTTTTCTCCGAGATCTCCGGTTTCCCCCGCATCTCATTCCAGCGGTGCTCTATGTTGATCTCATACATCATCAGTGTCACCGCCTGCGGTGCCATATATGGTAAAAGCGGGCGTTAAACACTATACATTTCATTTCCTTGTTCATGTTCATGATAGCACAATTTCCAAACTGAATTTAAATAATAGGTAACAGATTTTAGGGAAAGGTACACATGTTCTTTAATCTTTAAACAAATGAACCGTTTCTCATCTTGTAAGGATGCTCCAAGAAAATGCTCTACATAATGGAAAAGCTTTTGAGAAATTTTGACTTTCCCAAATGCGTCTAGTGATTTAAATTTCTCCCACAATTCCGTATTTTAATATATTTTTAAAGTAAATGAATTGTATGTGTTGAATTTCCTGCTAATATCCTCTGAATTCCGCTTTCATTCTAGATGAATTTTACAAAAGTGGTAAATAATAATAGAGGAAATCTTACTACGTAAAGTGTGTAGTCTCTTAAAAGAGACGATTTGTCAGGAATAATTTTTGTAGATCTATTTGCCAAATATTCCTTATTATTAGTTCGAATATTTCAATACATATACAGGGTGTATATAAATGAATATCGGTGTTTTAACTTTTTATAATATGTATTACATTAAACTTACCGTTATAAATGATAAGCAAAATGAAAAAGCAACTCAGTGTTGTTTGTTGGCACCAGTGCGCATGTGCGTGCAATGCTTCTGCTACAATCCGCTAGACAGTGGTAGTTGCAAAGATGGCGACTAGTAAACAGAAAGCGTTTTGTGTTTTGCGGTTTGCCGGAATCTGTAGTTACTGTGCAACGTGCGTTCTACATTAAGTTCGGTTGTGACCCTCTTAGTGATAATAACATTCCTAGATGGTTATAATCAGTTTAAAGATACCGACTGCCTTTGTAAACGGCAGAGCACGGGACGACCAAGAGTAAGTGAAGGGACTGTTGAGCGAGTTAGGGAGTCGTTCACTCGTAGCCCAAATAAATCAGTCCGGAAGGCTAGTCGTGAATGACAAGTTCTTGTGTCGACCGTTTGGAAAGCTGTATGAAAACGCTTACGGCTACGTCCTTAGCGTTGACAGTTATTACAGGCTGTAAAGCCGATAGACCACGGATTAGGTGCCAACTTCGCAAACGACATGTTGTTTCATGACGATGACGATTTTATGGACCGTGTTGTCTTCAGTGGTGAATGACCCTTCACCTTAGTGGGGATGTTCATACTCATAATTTGCGCATCTGGGGCTCAGAAAATCCTCAAGGGATGGTACAAATGCAACGAGATTGCCCTAAAGTGAATGTTTTTTGTGCCTTATCCCGACGAAAAGTTTATGGGCCTTTCTTTTTTGGTGAACTACTGTAACTGGCACTTCTTACGTTGATACACTAGGGCAATGGCTCTTCCTTCAGCTGGAAGAAAATGAGTCAGAGAGCTTCATTTTCCAGCAAGATGGTGTGCACCTCACTGGCATAACGAAGTACGCGATTGGTTGATCGTCACTGTACCCCAGCGCTGGATAGGCCGCAAGGGCCCCAATGACAGGGCTTGTTATGCATGGTCTCTACGTTCTCCTGACCTAACGCCAAGCGATTTTTACCTTTTGGGCTTCATCAAGGATCGTGTGTACGTGCCTCCGCTACCAGCTGACCTCCCTGAATTAAGAAACCGGATGGAAGCAGCTGTTGTTACAGTTACTGAATACACGCTTATCAACGTTTGGGAAGAGTTTGGCTAGAGACTTGATGTGTACCGTGTGATAAAGGGTAGTTACATTGAACATTTATAAGGTTCTTGGTAAAACTGTTTGAGTTTTTTTATTTGGCATATTATTTATAACTGTAATTTGAATGTAATAAATATTATAAAGTGTTAAAAACCACGATGTTCTTTATATACACCCTGTACTTTTACAAAGGGAAGCCGTTATTCGGTTCACATTATATTTTTACTTATGATATAGCGACAGAAATGGAATTATAAAGTAATCACATATAGACTAGCTCTTAAAGGAAGGAAATATGCAACACAATCATTTCTACAAATGTCTACCTCGATTAATATGAAGTAGATAGAAGAATAAGTGAATAGTTTTTATAAGAATGAGAGCAGAGTTATTTCTGTTAGGAGTGCGGTGCTGGACAAAGGAAGGTGCAGTTGCGACCAGGGGAAGTTTATCAAACCCGAGGGTTACTATTCTTGTTTAAGGACCCGACGGTCTCTTTTCATTTGTGCCGCGCCCTCCTCTCAATAACACAAACAGGAATGTATCTCATCACAACCCCCCTACACGTTATACATTTTATATCTCCCTGTTATCCAACCTGTGTACCTCTTCTTCCCTGCTCTTTTCACGGGACATGACAGATGGTACATCTTCAGTGGCGTAACGAATTGGACCACGTTACCAGGAGAAAACGATTCCTCCAAACATATTGCCACATCCTTACAACGCCCACCTCTGTAGCTTAGGTGGTAGCGTGTCTGCTTCCCGAGTTCGCATCTCGTTCAGTGTGAGTTATCTGGAGGTTTTTTCTCCCCGAGATTTTCCCTTACACTGATAGGCAAATATCTGGCAGCTTTAAGCTATATGGTCCTTGGACTCATTTCAGCAACGTTTTACCCATTTCATATATCGTTCGATAGTATTTAACGTCGGAGGACGTTACGGTTACCCATGACAGAAAATTTTAAATCCTGAACTAATAGCGCTAGCATTTTAAGATTTATACCGCAGATGTAGCTTAATACAGATATTATACAAAGTAAGGTTTATCAATTTCACCTTGATAGTTACGAAAATATTGATAAATTTATTTATTTTTGGTTACATCACCTAAAAAGTTCCTTGCGAGAGAATACGACGGCTGTTCAATAAAGAATGATCACAATCTGTTCGACAACGTACCTTTACTCATCCTCATAATTTTGATGGTCCTTCTCAAAATAGTCTCCCCTGAATGCGATGCACTTGTCCCAGGGTTTCTGCCAGTCTTCAAAGACATGCTGGAAACATTTTTTGAGAGATCCTTCAAAATTTCCACCGCAGCCTTCGCCACTGAGTCTAATGATGGATAATGCCTCCCACGAAGGCGTTTCTTCAAGTTAGGGAATAGTAAAAAGGCACATGGGGCTAAATCCGGACTATAAGGACGGTGAGAGATGCACTTCACGTTGATTTTTGCAAGATATTCAGCAACAACATTGGCTATATGCGGCCGCGCATTATCGTGTTGCAGCATCCAACCTACTTCACGGAAATGTGGTCTTTTGCGCCTGATATGGACTTGCTCTTTTTCAGTACATCCCTGATGTGTGTCCAGGTACAACATGCTGATAAACCATTCCATGAATATCAATGAATGAGATGATCATAACTTTCCCAGCAGAAGCAATCACTTTTGCCTTTTTGGGGGTTGACGATGAAGGAGATTTCCACACTGAACTTTGCTGTTTGCTCTCAGGATCAAAATGATGTAGCCAAGTTTCATCAGCATTCATTAGGTTGGAAAGAAACTCCAGATCTTCCACTAACATCAACTTAAACTGCATGCAGACCTGCACGCGAATGTCCTTTTGTTCGGGAATCAACAGTCTTGGAACCCATCGCGCACAAACACCTCTCATGTGTAACATTTCTGTCACCAACGTGTGGGTGGCACCCAATGAAATGTTCAGTACTTCAGGAAGTTATCTTAAGGTAATTCGTCGATCCTCTCTGACAATGGCAGCAGCAGTGTTGATGTTTTTTCCGTAAGAGCAATAACTGGAGCACTGGGTCCACATTCCTTTGAAATCGATTGTCTCCCCTCTTTAAACATTTTAAACCAGCTTCGAGCTGTGCTGTAGGGAAGAACAGACTCTCCGTTGGCCTCCTGTAACATTGTGTAGGCCCCAACTGAAGATATGTTGAGACAAAAGCTGAATTTCCAAGCCACATATTGTTACTCGCGTGTTTTCTCCATTGCAGCGGTAGGCGATACTGAACATGTCTGAACTTACCTGGTTCTAATAGGCGGGAACCAGGAGTACCAACAATGAAACTACTGCGACGTTTTTGTTTCACATTAAGATAACAGGTTATAGTAAGACTGAATTTCAGCGCGAAAAATTATGACAGTAAAAAATTATGATCATTCTTTATTGAACAGCACTCGTAACTTAACTTTTAGTGTAATATTTGAATAACAGGTTTCCAATACATCCATATTTTTAAATTTCCCTAAGGTTTCTCTGTGTCTCAGTAACCTTAAGCTCCAGAAAGTTTTAGAGCTATGAATATAGCTTTTTTGCCCCCAAATTTGACATTTTTGTGTTTTGAAGTAAAGAAAGGGTGCTTAAAATGCATCTCACAATACACCCAGGGCAATTTCTATTCAGTATGTCTCTATGAAAGCGTGTAGAAAGTGTAGTCTAACACAAACTACGACGGAAGGAGCGTCTTAAATGATGAAAAATGCTGAAAGTTTCAATAGCGAGAAAACAAGAACAAAGAATTAGATTTCATATTTAACACTAGCATTCGCGTAACTTTCAAACCAGATTAGAGCATTTAAAAATGGTTTGTGTATGCTGTCTAAGCATTTTTTAGATTCAGGAAGACTTACACATTTTATAGAATAAAAAGAGGAAAAGGTGACTTTTTTGAAAATGTTCAAGAAATATTGGTCATATATATCCTTAATTTAAATATAACACAAATATTAAATAGCCTTTTAAGTAGGGAAAGAGATATTGGCCAAAAATACCAACTTATAAAATCCAAAATCTTTTCTTTATCTTCTATTTGGAAGTATTGAATTCCATCCAACACATGGCGTACTTAGATTTTACAGAAAATATACTTTTGTGCTTTCATGAGTAAAAGACATTTCTGTAAAAGTGTGTTTTAAGTACTACCTCATCATCTTCCAAGCTTGCTTGCCTTCTTTCTTTCTTTCTTTCTTTCTTTCTTTCTTTCTTTCTTTCTTTCTTTCTTTCTTTCTTTCTTTCTTTCTTTCTTTCTTTCTTTCTTTCTTTCTTTCTTTCTTTCTTTCTTTCTTTCTTTCTTTCTTTCTTTCTTTCTTTCTTTCTTTCTTTCTTTCTTTCTTTCTTTCTTTCTTTCTTTCTTTCTTTCTTTCTTTCTTTCTTTCTTTCTTTCTTTCTTTCTTTCTTTCTTTCTTTCTTTCTTTCTTTCTTTCTTTCTTTCTTTCTTTCTTTCTTTCTTTCTTTCTTTCTTTCTTTCTTTCTTTCTTTCTTTCTTTCTTTCTTTCTTTCTTTCTTTCTTTCTTTCTTTCTTTCTTTCTTTCTTTCTTTCTTTCTTTCTTTCTTTCTTTCTTTCTTTCTTTCTTTCTTTCTTTCTTTCTTTCTTTCTTTCTTTCTTTCTTTCTTTCTTTCTTTCTTTCTTTCTTTCTTTCTTTCTTTCTTTCTTTCTTTCTTTCTTTCTTTCTTTCTTTCTTTCTTTCTTTCTTTCTTTCTTTCTTTCTTTCTTTCTTTCTTTCTTTCTTTCTTTCTTTCTTTTGTAACGTCCTCCATCATTAAGTCATATCGGACTTTGAATAACATTGGTGAAATGATGCTCAAATGTGTCCTAGGGCCCATGGAACTTAGAGCTACCGGACATTCCTCTTTCAGAATTAGGGAAAAACTCGGGAAAAAAACCTTATCCAGGTAACCCACTCTAACCGTGATTCGAACCCGGGACCTCTTGAACGTGAGGCAGACAAGCTAACATCTACTCTACCGAGGGGGCATCATCTTCGACGGACGCTACAGAAACATACTGAAGAGAATCTACCACCGTCAAACTAATTCTGGAATAAAAATATCTTTTTAGTAATTTTTAATGTTGTAAAATCCAGCTCTACCGGTTTTAACTAACATACCATAGGTTTAAGGTGTTTCTGTTAATTACAGAATTACTTATGTGTTGAATCTTCTGCAAATGCTCCATGAAAATCTCTTCATTTTGGGTTGGTTTTACATAATTCTATAGCTAGTAGAGTGATATTTGGACAAAAACTTACTGCACAAAACATGTAGAATTTATTAAAACACAAAACCTATCATCTAAACCCCATGGGACACCAAGGTCATTGTATCTTTTGAAGCACCAACTTCCTCTGACAACTGTTGAGCGTTTAACCCTACGTGTTTTCTCAATATTAGGTAACGTGGGTCTTCCAGAACGTTATAAATATTTAAGGTTTTCGTCTCCGTAGTTAAAATGTTGGACCTATTATTTGTGCTGCATTGCTCCTTTCGTCTTTACATACCGTTCGAGTCCCAGCAGCAATTGTAAAAACTTATTTCTAGTCGACCTCCAGAATGTCTCTAACTACTAACTTTGTTGCCTGAATATTAGAATATTATATCAGCAACTGCTGGCTTCCAAAGGTAATAATAATCATAGCATACTATAAATAATATTCAAAGATAGGAAAACACGTACGATATATGCCCAATTAGAAAACCAGTGTTCGATCTGGTTCAGGATGTGGTATTTGGAAAAGTGTTTCATCCAGGATGATCACTTGACCTGAAAGACGAATGTCGGGTTACTCTAAGCTCTAATTTCATTCATCGTCCGATGTGACTTAACGTTGAAGGTTTTCCCTTATCCTGAAAGATAAATGTCTGGTAGCTATAAGCTCTATGTACCCTGGACTTATTTGAACATCATTTCATTCATCGTCCGATATGACTTAACGTTGGAGCTTTTCCGTTATCCTAAAAGATGAATGTCTGGTAAATCTAAGCTCTATGGAACCTAGAATCATTTGAACATCATTTCATTCATAGTCTGATATGACTTAACGTTGGAGCTTTTCCGTTATTCTGAAAGATGAATGACTGGTAACACTAAGTTCTATAGACCCTGGGATCATTTGAATATAATTTCATTCATCGTCCGATATAACTTAACGTTGGATGTTTTCTCTTATTCTTAAAGATGGATGTCTGACAGCTCTAAGTTCTATGTACCCTGTACTCATTTCAACATCATTTCACATATTGCCCGATATGACTTAATGTTGGAGTTTTTCCCTTATGCTGGAAGATGAGTGCCTGGTAACTCTGAGTTCTATGGAACTTGGGCACATTTATGCATCATTTCACCTACTTTATTCATCGTTTGATAAGACCTACGTTAGAAAACGTTAAATAAAGAAAATACACATTGCTGATGAGTGATATCTCAACATATCAACTATTAATTCAAAACTAATACCCTATCAATATTTTGGCTTAAGGTTTTATAAAAGTTTTAATATCATGGAATGTGTTATATGGAAATGAAAAATTTGAAGCTGTTTTGTTAATCATAAGCAGAACATGTACAAATTTCAAACAAAGTAACTTTAAACTACAGTAAGTTATAAATTGGTTCCTATGGGCAAATGTTGCAATTCCGTTCTCTCAGAAACTACTTGCCTCTCTGATAAATGTGAATATTGTTGCGACTGGCGGCCGACGCGCATAAAGAGCTTGCCGAAACAGATTAAGTTAGAAAATTCTAGTGCCGCCTTGTTCGTTCTAGAAATATGAGTAGAGGTATATATAAGAAATCGCGACGCGCCAGGGGACAGTCATAATGAAAAGTGGTAATCGGAATCGTGCAGCTGTGTGTTGAAAGTGAACTCTTTGTTTGTGGATGTGACAGATTAACTTGAAGGCTGTATTTGTATATGTTACGTAATTATGCTACTGTAAGGGTTGACCAAAGTGTATTTCTACAGAATAGAAAAAACATTTTGAATTTCTGTGACTTGGACTTTTAATTCTACGAACCCACAAAGTCACAATATGATGGACTTATATGTATTGTCACGCTAAGTGTTTAATGCACAATTTTATTGCCCAGAGACTGAGATGGAAAGGAGCAACATAAGGCGAAAATATTAAAACATGCATATTTAAATTAGCAGTAAGATTTGTAAGATCTCGTAATCCTAACAAGAAAGATCATCAAGATACTTGCTTCCCGTATCCTATTAGATGTTTATGATCGTATCTTATCTACAATGGCGCAGGCTGTATGGTATAAGTGTCATCGGAGCTCTCTGTAATCTCAGAATTGGAAAAATTAAACTGGCTGCGCACTTGCCTCTATTATCCGTTTCGATATTTTAACTTAACTTAAAAATCACAAATGTGAAAAAGGAGTACTTCGATGCTCCTAAGTAGTATATATTCGAATGTACAAAATCGATTTTGCATGTAAAGCTTTCCCGTTTCTGTGTTCAATTCGTCCTAACTCTTCAAAATGTTACTTTTTTCTTCTTGTTCTCGTTTCCATTCCCGGATTATTGTGAAATAACCTCGGAAACCTATAAATTGCAATTACCAAATTGAGGTTGGGATTATTGCTTATCGTTAGTTTCCGCTCCGTTCCTATTCTGTAACAAGATAAAAGTAAATTTACTAGAAACAAAAAGCAGTGAGCGTTATTTTCTATAACAATTTCAGATCACTGACATGGGCGTAGTTGCTCAATTGTATACATAGTTGGTGTAAATTACTATAGAGGATTGACGTATAGTATATCGTATATTACATGTGGCTATGCAGTAAATATTAAAACTATGCACTAATTAGAAATAATGTTATATTGATTAGTGAAGTAAGATAATTATACACAGTGTTCTTTACTATAGGACCTTTCTCAACAATCTAGTTCTATGAAGTAACAGTAATAGGATGACTCAATCAAAACCATATTTTACAACTATGTACTAACTTGTGTATCCTTTACGTGAATTAACAAATACATGCAACTTATTTTTTTTTAAATTTAAGTCTTCCAACATTAAGTCATATCGGACAATGATGCTCAGATAACGCCAGGGTTCATAGAGCTTAGAGTTACCAGACATTCATCTTGCAGAATAAGGGAAAGCCCCGGAGAAACTCTTATCCAGATAACGCACTCTGAGCGAGATTCGAACTCGAGACCTCCTGATAATGAGGTTTTTGTTCTGTGACCATATCTGTGTACCTAAGAAGACATTATTGTCTTTATGCAAATGTTTATGCATAATTGGAATGCAGCTCACTTTTGAAGTACTCCCAGTAAAAGTAGTCACAGACACCGCCATTGGAAGATCTTGAAAGCATCACTTTTAGTGTATTTTCTATTTACTAAAACTTCGAATCCAAAATGTAACCACAAACACTGGTTTTGGGATCCCTAAATCAAAAGTAAAATAATTAATTAATTAACTATAAATTATAAATGTAATTAATGTATATTATATATATTAATTAAAAATCCAGATATTATTCCAGAAATGCCACCTAAATCTGCAGTAGCAAATTTTAGATTACTTACGGAACATGATTATTTGGTCAAACACTTACACAGAATAGGAATTTATACAAGTCCAAATTGTCCTCTGTGCAACAAAGAAGAGGAAATGACTGAAGAACATCTTCTAACCTGTGAAGCTCTACCTGCCGGACCCACTACACAGAAATATTGGAGAGCAAGAGAGCTAATGACTTCATTGACAAAGCCTAGCATTTGACGACAACAACAACAACACACACAAACACACACACACACACACACACACACACACACACACACACATATATATATATATATATATATATATATATATATATATATATATATATATATATATATATATATAAAGACAAGACGTATATCTTCAGTTTTCTATACACATCTTGTCTGAAGTTATTTTCTATAATGTTGTATTAAGCAATAAGTGATATAGAAAATCTAGTACACAAAATTGTTGATGTTTTCTCAGCACACACTTTATTTCAAATAAAAATGGATGTCCGATATTGATGTTTTGAATTGCAGAATACTTTGTCTTCTGTTAAGTCCAATTGCAATTCAGTTACTTCCTGAAATTTTATGGAAAGTGTTTAAAAATGAATATGGAATGTTAACCCAGAATATAGTATCCAGTTCATAAACATTATACTATCACTGTTTCCTTTATATAAACAACGAATTGGGAAGTACGGGTTGTCTGATAAATTCTGGCCCTCACATTGAGATGGTGCCATTGGGCCAGTTTGACGGACAGCATCATATAGTTTTACTATAGTCTAGCTTGTATCCATAGTTACAGGCTTGTTTAGATTTTGAATGACAGTATTTTAAACAAAACAAGTGTAGATGTTTCACGAAAATGGAGGATTTGGAAAAAGAGCAGTCAGTAGATACTTCCATTTAAAAGCCTTAACGCCTAAAGAAATCAAGGAGGAAGTGGACAGTACGTTGAACAACTCTTCCATCTTCATATACAACGTTTAAAAGATGGTGTGCAGAGCTTAAAATAGGACGTACGGGCATTAGTGATGAGCCTCGCTCTGGATGCCCTGTGGAAGTCACAACTCCAGAAACCATTGAAAAAATACGTCGTTATTACTGGAAAACTGGAGATTAAGTTGTTTGAGATACCAGAGGCTGTAAACATATCAAAAGAACGTACAGTAATATTTTAAGTAATGTTTTGGGCTTTCACAAAGTCTGTGCAAGATGGGTGCCACGTTTGTTGACTCCTGATCAAAAGTTGCAAAGAAAAACTGTTTTTATTAAGAATTTGGAGCTTTACCGTCAAAATCCCAGTGAATGTTTGAGAGACTTATTACCATGGATGAAACTTGGATACATCACTATACTCCAGAAGGTAAATAACAATCTAAACAGTGGATTGTGCCAGGTGAGCCAACTCCAAAAGAGGCAAAGTCAATTTTTACAGCGAACAGGGTTTGGCGAGTGTTTTCTCCGATGCACAGGGAATTTATTTTTATTGATTACATGGAAAAGGATAAAAGTATCGGTGACTATCACGAAAGCTTACAGTAACGTTTGGGTGATGAGGTGAAAGGAAAAGGGCCTTATTTGTCAAAGAAAAGAAATCTTATTTCTTCATGACAGTGCTCGGGCCCATCGTTCAGTCATTGCAATGGAAAAATTTGTGAATTAATGTTCGAATGCTTGCTATTCACCAGGTCTAGGACCCAGAGTCTACCATCTACTCCTGAACCTCAAAAAAATTCTTTGAGGACGAACTCATGGTAACGAGGAGGTCATTAAACAGCTACTCTAAGAACCATGATAAATCGCACTACAGATATGGTTTAATTAAATTAGAACACCGATATGACATCGATTAGGGTTTATGGGGATTATGTTGGGAAATAAGAAAAAAAAACGTTTTTAAATGTCCTTTTTTACTGCGAAGCCTGGGACTTACTAGCTGACCCTCATGGATACTTCTGAGAAAGTATATAGAATAAGTTGGTAAACTGGTAAAATTTAAGAAATTGTGATAAAATAAGTTTTTATAAGAATAACTTGTATGAGCAGTAATAGTCGATATAGGGTATAGAAAGTCATGTAAATGTAAATAAGTAAATTGCAGTCTATGCTATGAAACCTGTTTCTTGCATCTGCATCAACACGCTTCCTTGCAGGTACAAGAGGGATATAGGAAATGAATCGATATCAGCTGTTTCAAAGTGGGTAGTCATATGCTGGCCTTGAAATTCCACAGTCCTGATATGACAGTAAGAAACATCTGAATGTCGACAATACTTCAAGAAGAAGACACGCGCTGAACAGTTCGTGCCATTAATAATGAATATATTGGAAGTCATTAGGCTACAGAAATTTATTTGCAATAAACTGTGTGTTTTAAATATAATTATCTCTTAATATTTATTTATTAATTATGTCGCTTAGTATTTATCAATTATACAGGATTATAAAGTCCTGTGCCGTGGCTTGATGGGCTAAGGAATCACGCCTTGTTTCTCTGTCACGAAATGCGTCCCAGGTTCGATCCCCCCTGGGGGTGCGGATTTTAAAACCCGGGTATAGGACCTGTGTCCGCTCAGCATCGAGAGGAAAGTGAGGAGCTTACGCTAGGTAAGCGACCCTGGTCAAGAAAACCAACATTCCGGCTGGGGGATGCCTAGATGCTGATTACATCTCCCCAATATCGGTTCGATGATCACCCACCTCTATCTTGCGAATGTGGGCGTGAGGCCGGCAGTTGGGTTAACAGGGCCTTGGCTCCCTATATGGGCTGTCGCGCCATGGACTATTATTACTGGATTATCAAAAGTTGTTCTGCAATGTTCTTCTCAGAGAATATTCTCCGGAAATTAAGATCGGTATTTGTTGTATTTATTTGTGTAAATATGTGTAATATATAATGGTGTTTCAGTAAAAATTTAGAGGTGGTAAAAAGGGTGATAGATGTTCTGTATAAAGTATTATTTGGAGAGCGGGAATTTTGTTGGAAGTATTTATGTTGCACTTTTGAAATATGCTGTACCTAAGAACTACTTTTGGCTTTTATACGATATTTAGTTTTTTATTTATGCTGTACGAAAAAGAATTTTCATTCAGAAATTTCAAATCATGTGCTTTCAGTTAAATCTTCGAAATCTCTGATATCGAAATTTTGGACTGAATGCAGTGCCTTCTCTATGTACAAGATGAATGTTAGAGCACTTAAAAGAGACAAATCTTTATCGTACGTTTTCTGGAGGTAACTGTTAGAAAAAAGTAGTCTAACGTAGAGATGTGATTATTGCTGTAAACATAGCAAAATGCATTGTGTCATACTCGTAGCGCCGTATAATATAGGCAACCTTTATGACAGCGGCGATCGCCGTGGTGCATAGCCACTAGGCGATTTGTCTGATTTTAGAGCATGACACTGAGATAGCAGAAATATATGGTTAGTGTTGTCAATTGGACATGCTGTCAGCAATTACTTGTGGCATCTACCAGATTTGAACTGAAATGTTGGTTTCCACGTAAATTTATGAATACAAATCTCAGTCGAAAATGAATGCAATTGGTCTATCCATGTGCTAATCCAGTCAAAATCCAGGAACAGACTTACTTCGGCAACGAAAGAAAACCTGGTTTAGATACGAGATATTCTTAGAATGATGACGTAAATCGTCGGTTGAGAAAGCACAACTGCAGTTGTCCGCTGAAGAGGTCGAATTCTTGAAATTATTGCAGCTTATAAGAAAAAAAAATGTCGCTATCCTGGTATAAAATAATCTTATTTTTTCTTTATTTTGTGAAATATTACTTCTAAATTATCTTTGTTTTGCAGGAATGGCCGCCGTTATTTTTTATTATAATTTAAAACAATCAACATAAGGTACATATTGAAACAGCTATATTATTTTTCCTTTATTAGTATTACTAAATTGACATTTGATTTAGAAATACATTATCATTAGTTATTTATGTTTTCTTGGTTAAAATAAAAGTTTCCTGGTAAGAAAAGTATGAACGACGCTGCCAAATGCCAAGTTCATATCAGTGTCAGCAGTGTACGGAATTTTGTCCCTCACGAGTTCTTTCACATGTCAGTAGCATTGCGTCAGTAGCCAGCACCTAAGTGAGCTAACCACATCATCACTTTTGCAGCCGTATACATTCCAACATAACACTACTACATTTTTTGTTGGTGTGTATGCAAGGTTTAAATACTGCGACGCACCAGTTATGCAACACGGCTATCGGGCGGTCAGCGTGGTGCACTGGGAACTGCAAACAGATAAGCAGCGCAATCCCTCTCGTAAACACATAAGAAGACTATTTTCCTGGATGTTTCTCCATCCCGTAGAAGAGGGGATCCGTCCCCTTCAGCCGCTGTGGTGCGAGCGCTGAGGACCCTTAACACTCGTGGTACGTCTGACGTTATTAGAGGAACCTCGGGCCGAACTTTCGAGCCCCCCTTGAATGGGAGTTGTTCGGATTGGGTTGGAATCGTGGGGGCAGTGTGTTCCCGACACTCGCGGGAGATCGGGTACTCCTGTCAGGCTTCGGCCGCCCGGTGAGGGCAGAGGGTTACCAAAGAAGTCCCGGCTACTAGCCTGCAGAGCTAGTAGAAGGTGTGTTGGATCACCAGGCGGCCCCACCGAGGTTTTCGGTAGTCTTCCCTGCGGGGTTGACGCGCGTAAGTGGCGTATCCACTTCCATCCCGTCTTGACGTTGTTTTCGATGGGGGCAGGGGGATTTTTAGACTCCAGATATTGCCCCAAGGAAAGAACCCCGGAGTTTTCCATCACTCCCGGGCTGACAAAGGCGGGAGTTTTCAGAATTTCGGGTAGACCTCGCTGCAACCTATTCCGAACGCTCTGGAAATGCGTAGAAGCTTCCAACGGCTGTACAAGTATTAATTTATATTTATGTTTTAAAACAGTAATTGCTTTAAAGAGAATAATATTCAGTTTGATTTGCTGCTTTTGCTAGTTGAGCCACTTTTAGAGCATGAGAGTACGTGGGAGAGTTAGCGAGTATATTTCTGATGCGACGGAAAGTGCTGTTCCCTGTGCGAGACTGTGATGACTTGCAGTCATATGCATCGAGTGAACCGCGTGGAAGGAGAAGTTGCGTCTTACGTGCTTCATTATGACTCGAAAAAAGTGAAGTGTTAGGGGAAATTCAACTAGCTCACATTTGTGAACTGACAAAGTGACTCGCAAATGATAATGAATACTGTGTTTTAAAATTGGACAAAAGACACAATAGTACCTATTGCGATGACGAAATAATAACTTTTAGCATTACGAGGGCTGTTCAATAAAGAAAGATCACAACTTTTTGACAACGTAACTTTACTCATCCTCATAATTTTGATGGTCCTTCTCAATATAGTCTCCCCCGAATGCGATGCACTTGTCCCAGCGTTTCTGCCAGTCTTCAAAGACATGCTGGAAACCATTTTTGAGAGATCCTTCAAAATCGGCTCCGCAGCCTTCACCACTGCTTCTGATGATGGATAATGCTTCCCTCGAAAGTGTTTCTTCCAGTTAGGGAATAGAAAAAAGTCACATGGGACTAAATCCGGACTATAGGGAGGGTTAGGAATGCACTTCACGTTGATTTTTGCAAGATATTCAGCAACTACATTGGCAATATGCAGCCGCGCATTATCGTGGTGCAGCAGCCAGCCTGCTTCACGGAAATGTGGCACCCAATGGAATGTTCAGTATTTCAGAAAGTGATCTTAAGGTAATTCATCGATCCTCTCTCCCAATGGCAGCAGCAGTATTGATGGTTTCTTCCGTAAGAGCAGTAACTGGAGTACCTGGTCCACCTTCCTTTGAAATTGGTTGCCTCCCCTCTTTAAACATTTTAAACCACCTTCGAGCTGTGCTGTAGGGATGAACAGACTCTCCATAGGCCTCCTGCAACATTGTATACGCCTCAACTGAAGCTTTGTTGACACGAAAGCAGAATTTCAAAGCCGCATATTGTTCCTCGCGTGTTACTTCCACTACAGCGGTAGGCGATACTGAACATGTCTGAACTTGCCTGGTTCTCACAGGTGGGGACCAGGAGTACCAACAGTGAAACGACTACGGCGTGTTTGTTTCACATTAAGCTAACAGAATATAATACGATTGAATTTTAGTGCGAAAAATTATGACCGTAGAAAACTTAGCATCATTCTTTATTGAACAACCCTCATACAAACATTCGTGTGAGCAGTGCAACTAACTTTTTCAATGATATCGTGTATTTTGTGTTATACAGCTCTATTTTTTGAAGTATGCCACGAGTATATACAAAGAGAAGAACCAGCCACGTGTAATCAGAGACACAATGTGCACGTGCCAGCAAGTGGTGCTGAACAAGGAACAACACCCCGAGGCCAATATGTAAATCCTTGCTTCTTGAGACCTCCCCACCAACTTGTCTGTTTGCATTAGTGCCATCAGGCAAAGCTCTTCTTATCGCTTTCGCGTCCCCTTCTGCCTGTTTGCTCTGCATTTTGTTTTTTGCTAATTCTTTAATCTCTCTGTGCTGATCCTCTTACCATAATGTCGCCTGTCGCGAGAGAGGGTGCTTAGCTAAAGATACTTTTTTCCTTCCTTTCTAAAGTTATTACGGTACTTTCCTCCAGCAATATGCGAACCAATTAGCTGGTAAATTAAGATACTATTAAATTATATTTGTAAACGGACCAGCATATTGTACTTATGCTCTAAGCAGGTTTATTTTTCTTGCAAATGTGAATGTTGTTATAAATTTATAATGCCTGATACAGGAATGCAGTCATGTATAGCTCACTCTTAAAAAGTCCCGCTTAGACTTTGGATAACAATGCGCGTCTATGCTCGCATCTACAGCTGAGTAGAATGTGCACATTCCGGAGCGGAATAGGGATATTTCTAAACGAGTCTAAATTCATAAAATTAAAAAAGGAGCATAAAATGGAAGCACTGTTAGCAATATTTACATTGTACGAACTGATCAACAAAGACTGAGGCTGATTATTTTTCACAAATTTTTATTACTGCAATTCAATGTTTACATGATCTTTTTGAAACTAGTCCCTTCCTACTTCAATGCACTTTTTATAGCGTCTCTGCCAGACCTTGAACACGTCCTGCAGACCATTCTTTGTCAGGTCCTTGAGAATCGCCGCACTTTTCTTGAGCACTGCTTCAGAGCTCTCAAATCAAATACCTCTAAGCTTTGCCTTTAGTGATGGGAGTAAAACAAGGTCACAGGGTGCAAGATCGGGGCTATAAGGTTTATGTGGTACATAGGTAATGTTGAATCGAGCCAGAAACTGCATGACTTGATTTGCGACGTGAGGCCGTGCATTGTCATGAAGAAGTCGTCACCCAGTTCAAGAAAGCTCTGCTTGTTTCTTTGCAATGTGATTCCTCAGTGTAGCTAAAACTGACGTGTAGTATGCTGCTGGAACACTAGTGTGAGGGGGAACTGCATGCTGGTAAATCATTACATTACAGTCAAAAAATGTGATTATCACTTTCCCTGCATATTGAAAAACGTTTGCCTTTTTTGGTGTTGGAGAACCTGACGATGTGCTGGCTTGTTTTCCTTCAGGATCATAATGATGCAGCCAAGACTCATCACCGGTGATACTCGATTTAAAAGATGCATCCCCTCCATCAGCAAAGGGACGCAGCACTTCATGCTTTACTCCATTCGCACAGGCTTTTTGTTCGGGACTCAACAGACGTGCTACCCAACAAGCACAAACTCGGTCATATGGAGATGGTCGTGCATAATTGTAAACATACAGCCATATGAAATTCTCCACACTTTACTGAGGTTACGTAATGTTATACGTACAATCACAGCAGCTGTGTTTATGTTCAGTCACAGCAGAAGCCAAAACACCAGGACCAGTTTGCTTAACATTGACAAGTCGGCCTTCTTTGAAGTGCTTGAACCACCTTAAAGCTGTTGCACGAGGTAGCGCATCTTCACTGTATGCTTGCTTAAGCTTTTCATAAGTTTCGGTGGCTGTTTGATTTAAACGAAAAGAGAATTTGATTGCTCTGTACTGCTCCTCTTGCGTCAGCTCCACGGCTGGTATGCGAAATACACATAGGGTCTGCAAAATAGAGCATTACTACCAACCTACCAATACGAGAGTGCTGCCGTCTACCGACATTATACATAAAAACCCGCTCTTTTCAAATATTTATGTTTCAGATACGAAACTATCGCGGTAGATACAGGGAAAAGTCAGGCTCACTCTTTGTTGTTCAGCCCTCATAATATCGAACGTTTACAATATAAAATGTGTTTATTTAATAAAAGTATTAAATGTTGTTGCAATCGATCAGTGGATATTTTGTTTTTGTTTGCCATAATTCCATATAATGACCTCAACATTTCGACATAATATCCTAAGTAAGTTATTTTAAATGTTCCTCCTCCAACTTTGTCATACCGGACAATAAATGAAATGAGTGAAATGATGTTAACGGATAAGGGTAAAAAAGCTTTATCCAGATTATACGACTTGACTGAGATTCGAACTCTTGAACTTGAGTGAGACACGCTACCACCTCGCTACAGAGGTGAGCAGTACATTGATGCCAGAATTCCACAGGATTTTGCCTATGTTGTATCCCGGGATTATGTATAATTATGCGATTTACATAATGGATTATGGGGGCCGGAGTAGCGCAGTGGTTTTATTCGCGACCCTCTTGCTGAGGGTCCGAGTTCGATTCCCGGCTCTGGGGTGCCGATTTTAAGTCGGCCCTATTCGCGCCCTCACCTCTGTCCTGCTCATGTAAAGTGTCCCTTATACCCAACATGGTTCGGAGTCCACGGTATAAGCTGTAGGTCCTCTCGCCTCACCGTCATCTTCGCTATCGCCCTATCATTGGAGGTAATGGACGCTGCCCTCTGGGTGCCTCCACCTGAGAAATGGGGCCGGTCATCACGTGGTGGAGCGAGGTCACCCCGAAGGCTGTAGTAGTGTTGGTATACATACATAAGTACATACACATCGTTGATTTATTGCATTTAACTGGAAATGCATACTTTGGGGCATTTTGGTGCAGAAACGGGGGTGTGGCTCTGGTTCAGGAAGAGACGTTGGGAGTCGTTGTGGTGTATGGAGGTGTTCGAGGTCAGTATCCTTTTGATATGGGATATAAGGCTGGAGAAACATTATTTTCCGGGCTAGTTGACTGTTCTCCGTCGTCGGTAAAGGTGAGCAAGAAGATTCTCTCTCTAGGGGCCAGCGTTTGACTTGAGGTAAACAATGCTTGTTTCTCTCCTAAGGTTATTGATATAAGATTTAAATTCTAAAGTTACTCTCTCCCTCACTCGCTCTCCACAACGACTGTGTCACGCCTTCCTTTCCGCTACCCGGTTTCGCGTTCCTACACCTACTTTTTTTTTAATTTACGTCCTCCAACGCTAAGTCATATCGGACGATGAATGGCATGGGTGAAATGATGCTCAAATGAGTCCGGGTTCCATGGAGCTTAGAGTTACCCGACATTCGTCTATCAGGATAAGGCAAAACCCCGGAAAAGTCTTAACCAGGTAACTCACCCTGACCGAGTTTCGAACTCGGGACCTCTTGAACGTCAACATTTATGGTTGACTCTACACAGTCACCTAACGGTACAAACTCACGGGAAGTATCGCGAATCTCGGGGTGAAGTCCTTCATAGCCTCTGAAATCTCTCCGGTGAAGTGCCGCGACTTGCCTCGCTTTCTCGCATCCTGACCCTACACTGACTGATCTATCAATGCCTCTTTTCTAGTTCATGTCCATTTCACGCCTATGACGTTATATATATACTTAAATTTTATTGAAAGTTATGTTTTCCTTACTTTAGCCTGATTGGTCTTTCATGCCCTGTTTATCTATGGAGCAGTTTTATTCCACCTCCCCGGGTGTATGACTCTTGGCGTCCTAACGGTATACTTCCTGTGTTATTCTTCATGTAGCGCATTCCTAGTGGCGTCGGTCCGGCGGGAGAGTTTTACCTTCTTTTGTTTCTATATTTCGACATCCTGTCTCAAACATTGTTACATTGCTTGTGTTAAATATTCTACTTTATGATTAAGTATTTGTTCTTATATTGCTTCCAATATACTTGTTAATAATTTCTATAGTTTTATCCTCCCTCTCTTATATTGTATCGGTAACCTGTAGTTTCTGCTTCAATTTGTAGAAAAACAGTTTGCAAGCATATGTAGGTATGCGAACGATATTACTTAAGGAAGAAAATTGGAATTCATATATATTTTACTATTTAAGTTCAGCATCTTCCATAAATGCAACACGAAAATTTTCAAAACTATCTCCTACTGCAAGCTACAGATTACATGGGAAAGTTTTAGAAAATTTTGTAATTCTTAAAAATGGCTATAACGATTTGGAATAAAATATATGTTTGAGACCTTTTCATGACAAATGAAATCTGCACTTTGGATTTTATCGGAATAACTTATGAAGTACCATTTATCCTGGATGACTTTGATGTAACTGGTAAATCGTAAGAAATATTACTTTTTTAATTGTCGATAAACTTTATTGTATCCAAATACATTATGGTACTTACGGTTGTGAGCAAGAGTAATGTTAGATGACTAGAAGTGTGTGTTAGGATGCTATTCAGTAACAGTCCTACATCAGTTACATTTAAATATTAACAAACATATTACATTATAATCACAGAAAGGCAAAGGAAAGAACACATTATCATACGTAAAACATATGATATTAAATGAAAATGTCGTTGTGTCGTTTTAGTTTTAGTCTTCTATTTTGCGGTTGTGGAGGAGGGTGTAGGAAAATGTCTTGTAGCAGTAGATTTGGATGATTGGTAAGAGTTTGGTGTAGTCTGGTGTATCTTGTTCTGATGACGTTCATCACTTCTGGTACGTTCAGGTCCCTGTGAAGTGTGGTGCTGCTAACATACCATTCGCCACCTGTGGTCAATCTTAGGTATCTGTATTGGGTTACTTGGATTCCTTTACTTGTGACCCTACAGCAGAGCCCCATATGGAGCAACCATATCGCCAAATAGGTTTGATCAGCGAGTTGTATAGAATGCGTTTATATGGCATTGCAAGAGGTGATTTTGATTGTATTATGTGTTTAATTTGTAGGATTCGGCGTCTTAGTTCTGAGAGAAGATATGTGATGTGGAGTTATCAAGTTAGCTTACTGTCGAGTATGAGGCCGAGGTAACTTACTGACTGAGCGGTGGGTATAGCGATTCCTCCAAGAACTATGGGATAATGTGTTATCTGCTTTTCATATGTAAAGTATGGACACATTTGAAGAAAAGCAAGTGTGCTTAGGTCTGTTCCTTGACACAGAGAAAGCCTTTGATAAAGTGTGGCATAATGGGTTACTAGTGAATATCAGGAATTATGTCTCCGATATATATTTCAGAATAATAGCATCCTAACCGCATAACCGATCATTTTCAGTAAAATATCAAAGTGCACAATCCAGATAACTGCCGATCCTCTCTGGTGTTCCACAAGGAAGTATTCTAAGCCCACTTCTTTATACAGTAAATACCTCAGACTTTCCTCAACACATTCAACTAACCATTGCGCGTCCACCTTGGTAGCGTAGTGGTAGCATATCTGCCTCACGTTCAAGAGATCCCGAGTTCGAATCTCGGTCAGGGTGAGTTCCCTGAATAAGGTTTTTTCCGGGGTTTTCCCTTATCCTGTGAGACGAACGTCGGGTAACTCTAAGCTCCATGGACCCTGGACTCATTTGAGCGTCATTTCATCCATTCCATTCATCGTCCGATATGACTTAACGTTGGAGGACGTAAATTACAAAAAAAAAAAAAAAAAAATAAAAAAAAAATAAAAAAATAAAAAAATAGCCATTGAAAATTTTTCTGATGATTTTGCAATCCTTAGTATCAGCAGCTGAGAAACTAAATAACTTCTGCACTGAAATCACAAATGGTGTTCTAACTGGAGAGTAGTGATGAATACATAGAAATTGCAAATAGTATATTTTACATATAAAGAGCAGATAACGTATTATCCCATAGTTCTTGGAGGAATCGCTATACGCACCGCTCAGTTAGTTCCTTACCTCGGTCTCATATTGAACTTAGAAATGTTACTGCCCCCCAAAATATAGATTTGTTAAAGCTCACAAGTTGCATACTTTTTGGGCAAACAAACGTTTGTGATAAATTCGTGTTACTGGTTTGAATTTAAATAGAGCTTTTGCTTGTCTCAAATAGGAACTTATTATATTTTGGGGTTATTCCGGAGCCCCAAAGATGTATTTCGGGTAATATTTTGTTATCTAATTCTTGGATGGAATGCAATACGTGCTATGTACGTGGTGGTTTGTAAAGATTAATAATACTGGGTAGATAAAGATATTTAAAACACAACTTTTGGTATAGACCGACACACAAAATTAGTTCCAGAAGCATGTTATAAAAGACACGCCACTTGAGGTGTAAGGAAAACGATGAATTTCTGTAAGCTACTCCATAGAGAAATACCCAAATCATAAAAGGCGGCCATCCGTGGAGACTGAATAGAAGTTGCTCTTCTTCTTCCTGAAGGGAAAGTTAATGTGTTCATCGTTCTCCTTGACAAGCCCTTACAAAGTTAGGGTAATAACAGGTATAAATCTTACGGACCACCAATAAAAGTCCGGTTATTGGCCGTGTTATTGCGAGGGTGGCTTCCCGCCCTCCCAACCATTTGGAAGAGACTTTCTTCCCGCACGTTATTGAATTATTTGTGGGGATGCTACCGCCCCTTCGCATCGATATGGGTTTACTAGGCCTGATACAGGCAGCCAATTAACCACACCGTTTAGTGGTAACTGACGCACGCACTAGGGACGGCCAGTTTTGTGTCATTATAACGGATTGTTGAGCAGGTATATTCTAGTCCCTATATATCCGAGTAAAATTTCAGTACCTACGTGACCTGATCCAATGTATAGACTTATTTATTCATTTACATTTGAGCTAAAAATATGTTGTCTCACAAACATTGTCCTCTATCTTTCTCAGGGATTAATTTTCACGAAACTGCATTTGGAACTATAGTGTCTTTACTGTAAGAATAAAGTAATTGGCAAAGAAGCACCTGGGAAATTAGCCGCATTGGCTTGTGGGTATTAATACTTCTGTATTCCACTGTTTATTAAGTTCCTTGCGTTTCTGTTTTCAGTAAACAGTTAAAGTGGTTTTAAAATATATAATTAACATTATAATGTAATATAAAGCAATAATGCACTTCATACCTTCTCGCTAATCAGAAATGTTATTTTGAATACACGTGGTCAACCGTAGTGTTGCGGCCGCGTCGTGGCTCAGTGGTTAGACCGCTTGGCTCTCACCAAGGCGGCCCGGGTTCGATCCCAGGCGACCACAAAGTGAGATTTGTGGTGGACAGCACGGAGCTGGGGCGGGTTTTCTCCGGGATCTCCGGTTTCCCCCGCTATCTCACTCCACCGGTGCTCCATCTTCAGCTCATGTATCATCAGTGTCATCGCCTGCGGTGTCATATGTAGTAAAAGCGGCCGTTAAACACTACACATTTCTTAGAAATGTGCATCCAAAAATGCGTTTCCCGCCTCAGAAGCGCAGATGTAGCGTGTCTGCATCACATTCAAGAGGTACCGAGTTCGAATCTCGGTGAATTACTTAGACAAGGTTTTTCCAGAGTTTCCGCTTATCCTGATAGATCAATGTCTGGAAACTTTAAGTTCTATGGACTCTGGACTCATTTGAGCATCATTTCACCCATTCCATTCATCGTCGGATATGTCTGTGTATAGGGATATTTGAAAACGACCCCGAACAAACATATAGAAGTGGTTGCTCAGCTTCTATGTGACACCTATAATTAGTTTTTACCACCAATCCAGAATGAGTGTGGATAGGCAGTGACACGAACAACGGTGCCTCACGCTGTCGGAGTTCGCAGGTATAAGTCACACGTCGTGCTGCGTGCTGTTAACTGTTTGTAAACATACCGACATACTCCGCGGTAGCTTGCTACTATTAAGAATTTCTTTGGTTTATGACACCGCAATTAAGAAGCTATTGCTTAATTATTGCTTATGAGTGTTTTAACGTGTTCCGAAATTCCGTTATAGCAGTTCATGATGTCAAATAAGCTGGTGGACATATGCAACTTATACCTTTTAGAGGGAAGTTAATGTTAGTGAGATTAAGGAGGGAAGCATTAAATGATAAACAGAACAGAAAACAACATCAGAGAATTGTAGATAAACTAACCAAAACTGAATGGCTTATACAAGGAGACGAGTATTTTATTTCAGGTGTTTGATAATACTAAATAAAGCATTTGTAACTGAAAAAGAAACTGTTTATATGTACTGTAAGTGGTTGAGAGTATTGTACAATTAAGATCATAACAAAACGCTCTGAAGTTAAACAAATAAATATTATCTTTGATGTAACTAATTTTAATAAAACTTAATTAATTGTGCACTCGTTGAACTCCCTTCAGCTCTTCCATTCATCAAAACCGTATCCGTCATTTTGCCTTTCGTATAGCGCTCCATATAGCTTGGATTTGCTACCGAAGTACACGCAAAATCCTCTCTGTTAGGACGGAATATGTAGCTTTACACTGAAGAGTAACCTTGCAACTGTCCGAGTTGTTAGTCAACTTTTGCACAAATAACTGTCCTTTACCCCATTACCTGAAAGGTAGGCTAGGGTCACTGATAAACAAAGAGTAATGTTTTTGTTTCCGTGGCCGGTGGGTTCCAATAACAACTTTTGAGGTCATGTAATATTTAATGCTGCATAAAATTGTACCTAACTGAACTTCGAAGCTGATACACCGAAATTCGGACTAGTTAAGCTATATAAATAAACACCGTAGTGTATCGACAGTTGCCTCAGCGCCGTCTTAGCACGTGAAATGGAAGGAAGTTCGGATATAAATGGTTTTGCAAGGAAATCGTCGAAGTTGCACTGACAAAGCTCAGGTCATAAATGTATTCAGTAAGCTTACGGTGAAATATGCTACCGTGGCTGTAAACGAGATATTTTCGGATTAATATTAATATCTGTATGCAGCTTTGTTTTGTTTCTTTGTATGCACAGCTGATGTAGGATTTTATGTTGTATGTTCGCGTAACTTTCATCACTTAATTATAGAAATACAGAGTATATTTGCTTACATTGTGGTACATGTGATAACTGCAAAAGCAAGGACTCTGAGATGTTCAACAATGCACTGGTTGGTATAACAACAAGATGCTAGTTAAACTCAGGTGGCAGCATTGCTGTTTGCGTGCGTACGTGCAGATGTTAACTATCGTTTTGGCTATGTCAGCATGAGGTCGGCAGTTAGGTTGGCAGGCTCAGCCCCACTCCTATTATTATTAATATTATTATTATTATTATTATTATTATTATTATTATTATTATTATTATTATTATTATTATTATTATTATTATTATTATTATTATTATTATTATTATTATTATTATTATTATTATTATTATTATTATTATTATTATTATTATTATTATTATTATTATTATTATTATTATTATTATTATTATTATTATTATTATTATTATTATTATTATTATTATTATTATTATTATTATTATTATTATTATTATTATTATTATTATTATTATTATTATTATTATTATTATTATTATTATTATTATTATTATTATTATTATTATTATTATTATTATTATTATTATTATTATTATTATTATTATTATTATTATTATTATTATTATTATTATTATTATTATTATTATTATTATTATTATTATTATTATTATTATTATTATTATTATTATTATTATTATTATTATTATTATTATTATTATTATTATTATTATTATTATTATTATTATTATTATTATTATTATTATTATTATTATTATTATTATTATTATTATTATTATTATTATTACTATTATTATTATTATTACTATTATTATTATTATTATTACTATTATTATTACTATTACTATTACTATTATTATTACTATTATTATTATTATTATTATTATTATTATTATTATTATTATTATTATTATTATTATTATTATTATTATTATTATTATTATTATTATTATTATTATTATTATTATTATTATTATTATTATTATTATTATTATTATTATTATTATTATTATTATTATTATTATTATTATTATTATTATTATTATTATTATTATTATTATTATTATTATTATTATTATTATTATTATTATTATTATTATTATTATTATTATTATTATTATTATTATTATTATTATTATTATTATTATTATTATTATTATTATTATTATTATTATTATTATTATTATTATTATTATTATTATTATTATTATTATTATTATTATTATTATTATTATTATTATTATTATTATTATTATTATTATTATTATTATTATTATTATTATTATTATTATTATTATTATTATTATTATTATTATTATTATTATTATTATTATTATTATTATTATTATTATTATTATTATTATTATTATTATTATTATTATTATTATTATTATTATTATTATTATTATTATTATTATTATTATTATTATTATTATTATTATTATTATTATTATTATTATTATTATTATTATTATTATTATTATTATTATTATTATTATTATTATTATTATTATTATTATTATTATTATTATTATTATTATTATTATTATTATTATTATTATTATTATATTATTGTTATTATTGTTATTATTTATTGCAAGATTACATTTTAGAGGCATTTGTAGTGCTCAGAAACAGTCACAATCTCCTCATCTGAAAACAACTTAGGTGTTTAATTTTATCGGCAATTATCTAGCATACTGGCTATTTTAAAAATCTCATAGAAACATCATCAAAAATTTTTGCATTCAGTTCCATTTGATCTTTGCCGATCTAATTGTCAATATTGACAGATGCGATGTTTTAACAGTGCACAATTTATGTGGAAATGACTTGTGACATTTTAAAACTTGAATTTCTCTTAGTTTTTTTTCCCAATACAGATGTACTAGGTGCTTTAAAACGACAGCGAAATATTTTGAGGATAATTTTCATTTTACGAGGGGGGACCCAAATGAAATCGGACTCAGAGGGCACTGCCCCTCGTAGACATAGTGCAGGGTTCTCACGCTAGATGGTGTTAGTAGAGACCTTCATTAAACAGCTGTGCAGACGGTGTTAGTGTAGAGCTGAACGTGCAAGTTCAGTGTGTTTCTCTGACAGTTGGGGGGTTACCTCTGCGAAGTCGTTATGGCAACTTCAAAAGAACAAAGAGTATGTGTGAAATTCTGTTTCCTGCTTAAAAAAACTGCAATGGAGACACACCAAGTGCTTCAGGAAGCTTTCCATGAGGACGCTATGAGTCGCACACAGGTTATCGAGTATTTTGGGCGCTTTAAACGTGGGTGCCCTTTAACATCGCGAAATGAGGAGATCATTGAAAAGGTTCGCCAAAAGATCACTGAGGATCGTCGCCAAACGATCGACCAAATTTCAGCATTGACAGGAATCAGTTGCAGCTCGTGCCAGCGGATTTTGAGGGAGCATTTGTACATAAGACGTGTTGCTGCTAAATTTGTTCCGCGCCTTCTCACACAGGAGCACAAAACCTTCCGCGTGAATGTGTGTCAACACTTGAAAACAGAGATTGCACGTGATCCATGCTTCTTGAACAAAGTTATTACAGGGGATGTTGGTGTTTCGATACTACACTTATATCTTTAATGAGGTACTTATAAACAATGCCTCAATATCGTCATGTTTTTGTAAGCTGATTTTAATTACTACATAAATAAGAAGAGAGAATCTGGAGTAGAAACATTTGAAAAATGTTAAATTATGATAGGAGGAAATCTGTTGCAGGAAACAAAGAATTGGCTGTGGGAAGCAGGCATGTTATGTTGACGTGTCGTGGTGGTCCAGATAGTTTCCACCGGAGCTCCTGATTGACTATTTTTAGAAATTCTAAAGTACGCCATCTTGCTTGGAACTTTGTGATTCACCTTACCTCTTTCCATTGCGAATATTAATTAGTTAGCACGAAAAAAAAAAAACATTAGAAATTTGTTTATTTCTGTCGTATATAAGTAGGCACATAACTTGAGTAACGCAGCGAAGATAGAAGAATAGTTTTTTAAAAGAAATATTATGGAAAGATAAAGCGGTTATACATTTGCTACTAGTTGAGAAAGTTTGGGTGTGCTTTGGACATTAATATTTATATTTGGGGTATTAGTATTCTATTCTGTGACGTTGATGTGTTGTTATAATCCAGCCTGTTGCGGAGAAACAGTTACTTTCTGGAAAAAGTGATGAAATAGTAATTAAATGACTACATGTAACTGAACGTTTATGATGTAACTGTGTTAACTCTTATTTTTAACCATGTAATTCATAAATGGTACGTGAAAATAATGATTTATCACAACTGTGACATATAAACACCCTTTGCATACAGACGCACACACATAGAGACCTTCACACTCTCCCTGTTTTTCTCCGAGTACACTATGTCCGCATTGTTTATCCACCGGTCATCACCACCAACAACTCTGTGTGCACCATTCTGACCTTCTATTGTTAAAGTAGATGTGCTATGAGACAGACACTTAACTTCCCTGCTTCTTCACTGGATATGCTGCAACATTTTCACTTGCTCTGGATGAAGTAGGTATTACATTCTACACAAAGATTTCATGGAAATTTCACCTTTGATATACGATTTGATACTCCATGAATCCGAAAAAGTGGTCATCGTGTGTGTGCGTCCGTGTCTATGATAAACTAAATGAAGCATCAGATCAACAGCTAGTTTGTTTCACGAAAAGTTTTAAGAACCTGCCCCATCTCAACTTACCCTTATGTGAATATTTTTTTAACTTTATGATTTTGTAAAAATTACCTCTTCACTATATTGATTAAAATACCTTATTATGTTTTAGATATTTAAAGTACAATAAAATAAATATATTTATTTATTTACTATCCAACTTTTTTATTTCTATTTTACCCAAAGGTATATTAGGAATATACGAGGGCTGTTCAATAAAGAATGATCATAACTTTTTACGGTCATAATTTTTCGCACTAAAATTCAATCTTATTATATTCTGTTAGCTTAATGTAAAACAAACACGCCGTAGTAGTTTCATTGTTGGTACTCCTGGTTCCTGCCTGTGAGAACCAGGCAAGTTCAGACATGTTCAGTATCGCCCACCGCTACAATGGAGGTAACACCCGAGGAACAATATGAGTCTTTGAAATTCTGCTTTCGTCTTAACAAATCTTCAGTTGAGGCCTATACAATGTTACAGGAGGCCTATGGAGAGTCTGTTCCTCCTACAGCACGGCTCGAAGGTGGATTCAAATGTATATAGAGGGGAGACAACCAATTTCGAAAGAAGGTGGACCCAGTGCTCCAGTAACTGCTCTTACGGAAGAACACATCAAAATTGCTGCTGCCATTGTGAGAGAGGTTCGACGATTACCTTAAGTTTGCTTTCCGAAATAATGAACATTTCATTGGCTGCCACCCACACATTGTCGACAGAAACATTACACATGATATGTGTTTGTGCGCGATGGGTTCCAAGACTGTTGATTCTCGAAATAAAGGGACATACGCATGCAGGTCTGCATGCATTTAAGGATGATGTTAAAGGAAGACCCGGAGTTTCTTTCAAACGTAATCGCTGCTGATGAAACTTGGCTACATCATTTTGATCCTGAGAGCAAACAGTAAAGCTCAGTGTGGAAATCTCCTTCATCGCCAAACCCCTCAAAAAGCAAAAGTGGTTGCTTCTGCTGGGAAACGTTTGTTCATCTCATTCCCTGATATTCTTGGAATGGTTTATCAGCATGTTGTACGTGCACACACATCAGTAGCTAGACAATACTACAGGGATGTCCTGAAAACATTGAAAGTCCATATCAGGCGCAAAAGACCACATTTCCGTGAAGCAGGCTGGATGCTGCACCACGATAATGCGCGACCCATATTTCCAATGAATGTCTTGCAAAAATCAACGTGAAGTGCCTCCCCCACGCTCCCTATAGACCAGATTTAGCCCCATGTTACTTTTTTATTCCCTAACTTGAAGAAACGTCTTCGTGGAAGGCATTATCCATCATCAGAAGCAGTAGTGAAGGCTGCAGAGGCGCTTTTGAAGGATCTCTCATAAATGGTTTTCAGCATGTCTTTGAAGACTGCGAACAAGAGCAGCGCATTCAAGGGAGACTATTTTGAGAAAAACTATGAAAATTATGCCGATGAGTAAGGGTACGTTGTCAAAAAATTGTGATCATTATTTATTGAACAGCCCTCGTACTTTACAAATTTATGAATATAATACAATTTACAAAAACATAACAAAATTCAATATCAAGCTGGCAAACAGTAAACACCAAGATGAATTCTTTAGCTTAAGAAATATTTTAAGAAAGCCCATGAAATATTGATAGGTTTTGTAATTCACCAGAACATGTGTAAGTGGTTTTGAAAAAGTGTAACCTGAGAATTAAAGTAATAATTGAAGTTCATATCTTTCAAAACAGAAACATGAGGAATCAAATAAAATGTGAGGGACATCTTGAAGATGATTTCCACAAATACAGTCAGATGTGGATTTGATTTTGAATCGAAATTAATAAGTTGAAAATTTGCCATGTCCAGTTAAGAATTGAGTGAGAACATAGAATCAAATATTGAATTGTCTTCGAACAGCCTTCTTCATTGGGAAGAAGCTTTGTATAATTTTTTACAACTGCAAAACTTTACGAATAGTAAACATATCATTCCAAATTAATATCTTTCTAAAACGTACATAAGCATTGATTGTAATTAATATTTTATCACACAAATCAGGTTGGGATATGTTTGGAAAGATAGAAAAATCAAACTGAAAATTAATTTGAAGGTTTTCCTTGTGGTTTATCGAGAAGAATTGCGAATAAATTTAGAAAATTAAAGTCGTCAGCATTTTGCCACTGTAACTCAATTGGATCACCCGGACGAAACTGGAAGATTCGTGGTTCAAGTCACGACTATGGAAATTATTAGTTTAATTCTGCCTTTCCAACACACAAACACACACACACACACACACACACAGATATATATATATATATACTGATTTGAAACGCTGTCGCTATTCAGTTGTTTTCACGATAACCTAGAAGAAGCATGGCGTCACAAGGCGCAATTTTAAATAAGTGACCACTTACTCAATTTATGCGTTTTACCTTGTATTCACTACGAAATGCAAAGATTTACCTGGATACACACAAAGTGTGGAAGCATTTAACAAGCAATTATCACAAAATCTTACTCTGATAGCAATTTCATGTTAATCGAGATAAATAAAAATGTTAATAAATTGTCTTATTACATAGCTCTTTAGCTACAGTGGCAATTATGGAGGAATACAGTAGGCTTAAGTCCTGCGCCATGGTGTAGTGGGCTAAGGCGTCAGGCTTTGGTTACCCGCCACGGAATGCATGCGGGATCGAATCTACTCCTGGGGGATATGGATTTTAAGATATACCTTTCGTATATCTGCGTGAGGCCGGCAGTCGGGTTAACCGGCTCTGGCCCACTCGCGGCTGTTACAGCGTGGGTTTATGTTTTTTGATGGTAGGCTTAAGTGATAGTCAAATGTTTTAATAGTGGGTCATGACCAGATTACAAAGGTAGAAGTATTATAGCATTCAAACTAAGAACAAAGATTATCTTGGAAACTTAAATATATCACACAAAACTTATGTGCTCTAACGAAATTTACTATTATGTTAGTAAGATTCTATTTATATCTTACTGTTTGCTAATTACATCAAAGATATTTAGAATAAAGAGTAGCTTCCCGGCGATCCCAAAAATCCAAGATTGCATGTAAATTGTCATGAAGAATATCTTAAATATATAGCATTTTAATCATGATCATTAGAGTTGTTTTGAGAAAATCTAAAATAATGGAACATTTGAGATAATCTAGGGTGGAATATTTTTCTTCAATATCTCCGTAGAACGTTGAGCTTAAATATCACGACTTTTATTTTTGAGTTATGCTATCTACAGATTATGATATCTTCCACGGGATCAATACTTAAGAATGCTTTTTTGAGGTTCAGAAGACCTCACAACACACATTTTCTGTGAAATGTTCCTACCAGGTTTTTATTAGAATAAATAAACAATTGAATCCTAAAATAAATGACTGGATGTTTCATGTAATAAAGATCTTGTTGAACAAATTTATCTACAAACATTCGGGCATTTTAACGTAAATTTGAGAGAAGGGTCACAACAAGTCATGTTACTATTACACATACCATACTTTTGATTGTGTTCCTGTCCTTCTGTAGTCTTATGTTAAAATTTACAGGGCACCGGGATAGCGCAGTTGTTTCATTCGCGGCTGCCTTGCTAAGAGTCCCGAGTTCGATTGCCATCTCTGGTGTTGGGGATGTTAAGTCGGCTGTATCCACGCCTTCACTTCTGTCTAGCACATGTGAAGTGTCTCCTATGCCCAACGAGCTTCGGAGTCCACGGTATAAGCTTTAGGTCCTCTCGCCTCACGTCATCTTCACTATCACCCTATCATTGGAGGTAATGGACACCGCCCTTTGGGTGCCTCCACCTGAGAAATGGGTCCAGCCAGCAGGTAGTGGGGCGAGGTTACCCTGAAGGCCAAGGTTGCCTTGTAGGAAGTGTTGGTAACCGACCATAAACGTACAAGACCGGACGTTAGCGTTCCATTAAAGGAGATATTCAACTTTATTTTGAGAGTAAGAAACACAAAATGTAGTGAAAGTAAGAAAATTGAAGGTGGCAAGGTGATAAAATACATCAAGTTGTTGAGATTTTGCATCACCGTCATTTGTTTCAATGCCTCCATCCTTCCCCCTTACTTTCTGTTTCTTTATGTAATATGTAATTAGATAAGCCATTTGAGCTAACAGAGCTTAACAAGGGGAGAGACTTTAGAGGGGTAGAGAAGAACCCTTCTTGTTTCTATTTTCGCTGCAATAATCCAATGCAACACTTCCATATCAAACGCCCCTTAAAAATGCCAAGACCACTTCATTTTATAACCCCTCCAGCACGACTTCCTTCCCCTTTGGCTTCAGTTTAAATTACAGTTAGAAGAGTGGGTCTGTGCACATTATTGAGATGCAAATCGAACTCCTTCCTCATTCAGCACGTTTAACTAGAAGGGGGGTGGCTTGTAAACATTTTCACAGCAATAACACAACAAGGATAACTCCCCTTCCGTCCCTTTAACTACAAGTGGGTAGGACCTTCTCTTCAGGTTGAAGTTGACAGTTGCAAATGCTCCTTAAACGATCCGAATTTATGGCTTTGTTAGCTTCAGCGACAAGGAGATCTGGGGAATGCTAAAGGGTTTGTTGATAAGAAACTGTTTTACGTAACAGGATCTACATGGCCCGTGAGGCTCGCAATCGGCATATCCCAGTGGTTATTGCTGTTTACGTGGTTTTTCTTCATTGGCAAGCAGAATTCTGTCTTTTACTAAGGACCTCCTCTCTTCCATTTATTATTATCTTAAACGTTACATACAGATGGTGCAGCGACTTGCGGTTTAAAGTTTCTTGGGTCCATCCGAGTCTTCACAGCTGTGTCGATCTATGCTCAGTTCCGGCTGGAGGGGAGATAATGAGTCACACTCCAGTGGCTTGGGCTTGTCACCTTCCCAACCGAGTGATGAAAGTTGTCTTCTGTCGCCTGCAGCCTATGCGTCTCCTGCGGTTCCTTCATCTCATCCGTTCCTCCGGGGAACGTAATGTTGCGGGAGATCGAAGCCAACTGGCAGGAAATGAAAGAGACAGATAGCGTTAAAGCCACGCCTACGACAATACGCGCGCTAGCGCCTGCGGAGGAGAGACTGGGTGGGGAGAGGGGGAGCCATGAAAGTGACTGGAGTGTACTTTCCCCTAATCCTGCCGCCTCGAAAGGCCGTGAAGCCGGACTTCACCCGGACTTCACCCGGTGTGGAGAAACTTCGAGAACAGCTGACTCGCGTACAAATAGGAGTGTGTGGGTGCAGAGAGCCAGTAAGCTCCACATAATCTTCTAAGCTTTTTAGCGTTAAAATTTTCCAACTAAATAAAGAACTTTAAAATGAAAACACTTGGGTGCAAGGTATTTCATCTACTTCCACAACCTGAAGATACATAACATTATAACCTCTAAAGAAACTCCAACCTCAAAACCCACAACACACCCTACAAAATCCCGAATGAAAAACCTTATCTGCGGTAGAACCCTTAACGGGTGGGCACACAGCAAAACCTTTCTGGCTTTATACAGCCAGCCAGCACTGCGGACGTACGGACGGAGAGAATCAGTTGCGAGTTGTAAACGGTGCAGAGTGCACGTCTGTGAGACGGACATACACGGACATAGGGACATACGTGTTTGTTACGTTATTTTGCTATTGGCAGACCTGTACACATGTATTTCTATGGAAATAAAGAACGTTTTGAATTTATGCAACCTTGACCTTTAATCCTACGAAGCCACAAAGTCACAGTATACACAAATGGTCCCTTGCTAGTTGAAGTGCTAGCTTCATTACCGCATCCTCATCTGCTTTCAAGTAATATGATTCAATAGACATTTACTCCCATGCAGTGACAATACCTCAATCCAAACCTGAACATAATATAAAATTGACAAACGGATGCTTACCTTCATTTAATTTTGCTGCCCAATCTTCTATAACCTATTCTCAAAAAGGTTAGTCTTTTCTCCACTTCTTGTTCATCAAAATAAACATTCATTATAGTTTTCTTGTAGGTGTAGATCACACAGCCAAAAGAAACACCTCCCAAGCCTCTAGTTCTTGAGGTGGCGGGTTCAAACTAAGAGGAGAATGAGGAGAATGTTTTTCGACCGTAAGAATTATTACAGTGGCGGTTAATAAACCTATTCGTAGATATACGGCACGTTAAAGAACTCAAGGTGAGGTAAACAGATTTCTGAGCAATATTAAGTGGTTTTTCAAGCACCATATAAAATGATGCATTCTGACATACAGCCTTTCTGGCTTCTATCTTCTTATATCTTCCTAATACACATATCATATCCTAATCCATCCAAGCCTGAAATAATTCTGTCTGAGGTAAAACCCTATTGAGGGTGGGTAACAAGCAAAAGAACTCAGGCTGTATCTCAGCCTGCCAGCAGCAAGGAGAGCAGATGGCGGACAGTCGACAGTGGACAGTTAAGTCGATGTCCACAGTCAGCTGTGGAATTGAGCTGAGAGTGGACAGTTGACAGCGAGAGTTTAGTTTAAGTTCAGTAGACAAAGCCAAGTGTGTTTCAGTTGTTATTTATGAAACTGCAGTTCAATCCGATGCTTCATGTGTACGAGTCTTAAATGTGCCTATATGATAAATAAAACATGCGTATTAGTAATTGGTGTTTTCATTTGTTAGAATACTCTGCTTTAATAAATATTAAACTCAGAATATGTTCTCTGATGAAACAGCCATCGTTTAGTAAGCAAACATAAAATTGAGGTCAAATAAAAAAAATCTGTGCGCGTTTTCAAGTCACAAGAATGCTAATCAATGTTTTTAAAAATCCCTTCATTCTGAACGATCTTTTACATTTAGAAGTTTCCGTTGTTTCCGAATTTGTCAAAAGTGAATATAATTTTTTATTAGAATGTTACATATTTGTGATATTTACATGACGAATGACATGTATACTTTGATTTTTTAGGTACAGCTTGTGAAGTGCTCTTCATTTTATTCTGTATAAACTTTGTCTAAAAAGTATAAACACCCAGTTTGTCATATGATTTGTTTAACACTTTCCGAGATATTCCTCGTTGTTAGTTTGAGTTTCCAGGTACTTATACTTGTTTTAAAGAGGTAGTAATTATTCTTTATTTATTGCAAAGACTATGCAATTTGTCATTTTACTTACTGAATTGCATGACAAAATGTGTAAATCTCAATTGACAGCTTTCTGCATTAACAAGTAGTTTTTGTAATCATAATTTGGGAAGAGTGAGTAGAGAAAATCATGTGAATGGATTACAGATTTTTTTCTATCTCTCGGAACAAGATAATCACTAACTGTTGGAACCTCGGCCAACAAATGTCTCAAATATGGACCATTTCGCTCTTTGGGATCTTATGTCCTTGGGCATTGAATTATTGCATCTCTGGAACTGTGCCAACTGCCACAGCGGCGGTGGAGAACTTCCGTTCTCTCCCTTCCTCCCTCCATTTGGAGCTGAGAGGTTTTCTTCACTCTTGTACGGATAACACAACAAGGTATTTAAGTTTCATCTTAGCGTCGGTTGATCCCAGCATTGTCTCTAAAATTTCAGAAACATTTTATCGCGAAGTTTTACTTCTGCAATTTACATATGGCCCGCCTGCCTCGGTAGTGTAGGTAGTACCGTTCTGCCTCACGTTCAAGAGGTCCCGAGTTCGAACCTCGGTCAGGGTGAGTTATCTGGATAAGGTATTTTCCAGGGTTTTGCCTTATCTATAAAGATGTATGTCGGGTAACTCTAAGCTATATGTATCCTAGGCTCATTTAGGCATCATTTCACGCATTTCATTCTCGTCTATATGACGTTGAAGAACGTAAATTAAAGAAAAAGAACCTAACACACGATAGAGGACTTATGGTATCGTTAATGATACGTGCATGTTTCAAATTTACCTGAAATAAATAATGGCGGTTTTAGAAAGACAGGTATATGTGTCTGTCAACAGCATGTATCAAAATGTGGTAACCTAGTAGAGCATCTTCAGGGCACCAGAGACGAAGATTGTCAACAGAGTTTCTGCTGCCTGCCTTTCAGCCAAATTGATGACTTTCCAACAATATCACTTATATTTATTCGCCGTTTAATTGCAAAACAGAGGTATAGACTTTATCAGTTTTAAACAGTGCTTTTAATAAAATAGTCAAGATATATGAGTAAGTAGTTTTATTGCCCTACCGTCCTCAGAAGTATCTCATTACTGAAGGTAACAAAATTTGCTGTTTTGTACTAAGTAATGTAAAATTGATTTTATCTAGCACATTTTTGTAGTTTTCGTCCTGCAGCGTTAAGTCATATCGGACGGTGAATGAAATGGGTGAAATGATGCTCATATGTGTCCGGGGTCCACGGAGCCTGGAGAGTCCCGACATTCGTCTTTCAGGATAACGGAAAACTCCGGAAAAAACCTTATCCAGGTAACTCACCCTAACCGAGATTCAAACTCGGGACCTCTTGAACGTGAGGCAGACACGCTACCAGCTACGCTGCCGTGGCGGGCTAGCACTTTCTTGTAAGTTGTACTTTAATAATGGAAATGAACCTATTAGAGTAACATTTTAACATTAAGATTGGATAAAATTTCACTTTAGCCACTGTAGGATTAAAATACAATCATTAGGCCTACATTTCAAGTATAATATTTATTGTAGTTTTAGCATTTAATAATGAAACGTAAATAGTAATTACATATATCATATTAGGTATTAGCCAACATCTTTGTGATAAACTTGATCTAAATAGCCTTATATTCAAGAAAATAAAATTGCAAATAATTCTCCTATTTTATTGTAATTTAATTTAAAAGGTAGTAAGCCTTTTTAACGATTATGGTAAGCGTTGATAAAACATTGTATGGTACCAACACTTATTTATACACTAGCGGAAATTAAAAAAACTTCCACTCTTGGATTAGATACATCATGATTGAGTACTGCCATAAATATTTTAACAGTTACTTTAAAAGCAAACCCTGAGTAATAAATCTAGAACTCATCACAGTTTGCTAGAATTTTTCAGTCATTGCACAATGCAGTGGTATCTATCTGATTGTGGATTGTTTTGGTAACGTGGTCTCTGAGACAAAATGTTGTGCAGTGGCTAGGTAAAGTTGTGTGAGGCAAATGGAATTGCTGATGTTTGTTGAACTGCCTGTTCCACGATCGGTATGGGTTTAGGTTGAAGGCTAGGTTGGCCTTTTGAGCTACTTCTGACATTTGCATGCATTCCAATAACCATGTGTTGGAAATCTTGAACTTTTAATAACTTTATCTCTACTAAAAACATTCAATTTATTAAGTTTTAAGCAACACTTTGTCTTCTTAGAAGCGCTTTCTCCTCGGAGCTACTACGTACATCAATATTTTATAGACATTGTCATTGTGTATTTAGATAACAAAGATGAATAAACAGAGAACTAATTAAGATATACTCTTCACTTTTTTCTCTCTCCTGCAACTGCTTCACAGATTAATTATATTATTTTTCGTATTGACCTTTGAACTTTACAGGCAGAAGCTGTAACATTAAATTTTCTCCTGATTCCTATACGTCATGCAGAATGAAGTTTTCGTAGCTTAGCTTATTTTATAAAATGCTAATTTAAGAAACTCCAGTCACAATACTTAAAAACTGTGAAATGGCAATCACACAGAAATTTATGAGTATTTCCACAGCAGATGGTACATCAACGCAATGTTTGCTAGATCGATTCTTACTAACTCCAACGCTAATAATTTATTGTTATTGTTATTAGTGTTGTTATTTTTATTGCTATTCATCCTCTTCTTCTTCCTCTTCTTCCTGTTCCTCTACTTTTCTACCTGTTCTTGTTATTCTTTTGTTATTCTTCTTGTTCCTATTCTTCTTGTTCTTGTTATTCTTCTTGTTGTTATTCTTTCTCCTCTTCTTTTTCCTCTTCCTCTTCTTCTTCCTCCACTTCTTCCTCCTGCTCTTCTTCCTGTTATTCTTCTTCTATCTGTTCTGTTGGTTTTGTTATTCTCCTTTTTATTCTTCTTGTTATTCTTCTTGTCCTTATTATAATTATTCTTCTTGTTCTTGCTATTCTTCCTCCCCGTCTTCTTCCTCCTCTCCCTCTTCTTCCTCTTCCTGTTCCTGTTATTGTTATTAGAAGACCTTGTTCATTAATTCATATTTCATCTCTTATACTACAAGAATGACATATTAGAACACAATGACATATTTTAAGGCAGGTTCGGAAAAATATGAACAAAATAATTATGACTTTTATAAATACATTTTTAAACTTGTTTGTTCAAAACTGTGTCCTATTCTCTATATATTATATAAATAACTATAATGCACAATATATTTTTTCAGGATGAATAATTTAGATAAATCACAATTATAAGGTTTACAGTTATTTCAATTTAAAAATTAAAATTTTATACTCAAAACATTGGTTTAGATAATTTCAAACTGTGACATTAATTCATAATAAAGCGATTAAATTAATAGTTTTAAATAAGTCACAATTTATGAATGAAAATTGGGTTACAGTAATGGGGGGTTTACACTTTTCACTTCTTATTTTCTGCACTAGTAGTAGTGAGAGTAGTTGGTGTATATGTGAGGGTTGGAGAGTGCTCAGCAGCCCTGACTAGAGGTCTTATATGCTACCTCTGTCTTGCGTTAAGCTTTCAGGGAAGTAAATATTGGAAGAATAACTGGGCTAATAGGTCCCAAAATATGGGTGGGATCGAACACAGAAACATTCCGTGGAAGCATAAATACTGAGGCTTTCACGGCCGGCGTCGTTAACTCCACTAACTATGATGTCCGGGCTTGTAGGCCGTGGTCCATTTTTACTACCTTCCAACGTTTCGCCGAAGACTGCGTTCGGCATCATCAGGGTTCTAAGTATATAGACCCGGAGTCCAACACAAGACTGGAGCACCGAGTCCTGAAGCATGGAATTTATAGCCGCGCGTGGCTAGGGGGCGTGGCCTGGTGGTGGGCGGAGCGTGATTATCTATTGGCTCTGTCGGTCCGTGGGTTGTCTCTGTTTTTAGGCATAAATTGGAGCGCTTCGTCTTGCTGCGGTTTCACTCTTGTATTCTCCAGAGCCGGGATCCATGTCCTGCTCATCTGCTGTCGCTCTTCTTTCCGATTGTAGCAATTCTTATGCTTGTAAATTTCTATAGCTTCCCTTGTCAGTCGGGCATGGTAATGTGTAGTTCTTGACAGAACCGCAGTGTTCTTATAGCTTACGTCATGTCCAAACAATAAAGAATGCTCTGCCACTGCTGATTTTTCTGTCTGACCCAATCTGCTGTGTCTTTCGTGTTCTTTTAAACGTGTACTGATGCTGCGCATGGTGGTTCCAATGTATACCTGGCCGCAACTGCATGGGACTCTGTATACACCAGCTGCGCTGTGAGGATGACGCTTGTCCTTTGCCGAATTCAGTAAATCCTTTATCTTCTTAGTTGGTCTGAAGATGGTACTGATGTTTTGTGACCGTAGCAGTCTGCCTATTCGGTCCGTAACTCTCTTAATGTATGGTAAGCAGATGGTGGCTAATGGCGGTTCCTTCCTGTCTGTCCGTACCGACGGGTACCTCGGATGCCGGGCTCTAGCGATTTCTTTGTATGTGTAGCCATTCCTCTTGAGGGCTCCATTTAAATACAGGATTTCCTTGTGCAGCTTTCTTGGTTCGCAGATTTTCTTAGCTCGTTCAGTAAGAGTCTTGATTATGCCTGATTTTTTGCTGGGGGTGATGGTTTGAAGTCTTGTGCAGATACCTGTCCGTGTGAGTAGGTTTACGGTACACTGTGTGACCCAGGCGTGATCCATTTACTCTTGTTACCAAGACATCAAGGAAAGGAAGACTGTTGTCTGTTTCCTTTTCCATGGTGAACTGTATGCCTTGGTTTCGGCTGTTTAAATGTTGAAGGAATATTTCCAGTTTCTCAGCTCCATGATTCCAGATGGCAAAGGTGTCGTCCACGTATCTAAACCATACTTTCGGTTTATATTCAGCTGTCTTCAGAGCTTGGTCCTCAAACCTCTCCATGAAGAAATTGGCAATCACTGGACTTAGTGGACTGCCCATGGCCACACCATCTGTCTGTTCGTAGAAGGTGTTGTTCCAAAGGAAATAGCTCGTCGTTAGGCAGTGGTGGAAAAGGTCAGTGATGTCGGACGGAAAGATCATGGCGATATGCTGCAGAGCTTCTGCTACCGGAACCTTGGTGAAAAGTGAGATGACGTCAAAGCTGACTAATCGGTCTTCAGGGTCCAGTTTTATGGAGTGCAGTTTTTCTATGAAGTGGCTGGAGTCCCTAATGTGGGACGCACTGTTGCCAATGTGTTCATGTAGTAGAGTGGCCAAATATTTCGAAATGTTATAGGTGGGGGAGCCAATGGCACTAACAATGGGCCGCAGTGGAACGTTTTTCTTGTGGATTTTTGGCAGTCCGTAGAGTCTAGGCGGTAATGCCTCGCTGCTGCAGGTTTTTTGTTTTATCTTGTCAGTCAGTGAGGAACTCTTTATGAGAAGATTGGTTTTCCTTAAAATCCGGCCAGTTGGATCCTTCTGTAGCTTTTTGTAGGTGTTAGGATCCAGCAATTCTGAGATTTTGGTGTTGTACTCTTTCTTCGACATGACTACCGTGGCATTCCCCTTATCCGCCTGGAGAACGACGATATTATCGTCATCATTTAGTGTTTTGATGGCCTTCTTTTCCAGAGCTGTTAAATTGCTTTTGGGGGCTGGTGTCTTCCGTAGAATACGTGCAGTCTCGCCCCTTATTTCTTCAGCTAGATGTGACGGTAGCAGTCGTAAAGCAGGTTCCACATTGGCTATAATATCTTCCACAGGAACATAAGCAGGAGTGATAGCAAAGTTTCCACCTTTTGATAAGAGCGATACTTCGCCCTCTGTAAGAGTGCGGTCAGTAAGGTTGTGGTCAACCTTACTGACCGCACTCTTACAGAGGGCGAAGTGTCGCTCTTATCAAAAGGTGGAAACTTTGCTATCACTCCTGCTTATGTTCCTGTGGAAGATATTATAGCCAATGTGGAACCTGCTTTACGACTGCTACCGTCACATCTAGCTGAAGAAATAAGGGGCGAGACTGCACGTATTCTACGGAAGACACCAGCCCCCAAAAGCAATTTAACAGCTCTGGAAAAGAAGGCCATCAAAACACTAAATGATGACGATAATATCGTCGTTCTCCAGGCGGATAAGGGGAATGCCACGGTAGTCATGTCGAAGAAAGAGTACAACACCAAAATCTCAGAATTGCTGGATCCTAACACCTACAAAAAGCTACAGAAGGATCCAACTGGCCGGATTTTAAGGAAAACCAATCTTCTCATAAAGAGTTCCTCACTGACTGACAAGATAAAACAAAAAACCTGCAGCAGCGAGGCATTACCGCCTAGACTCTACGGACTGCCAAAAATCCACAAGAAAAACGTTCCACTGCGGCCCATTGTTAGTGCCATTGGCTCCCCCACCTATAACATTTCGAAATATTTGGCCACTCTACTACATGAACACATTGGCAACAGTGCGTCCCACATTAGGGACTCCAGCCACTTCATAGAAAAACTGCACTCCATAAAACTGGACCCTGAAGACCGATTAGTCAGCTTTGACGTCATCTCACTTTTCACCAAGGTTCCGGTAGCAGAAGCTCTGCAGCATATCGCCATGATCTTTCCGTCCGACATCACTGACCTTTTCCACCACTGCCTAACGACGAGCTATTTCCTTTGGAACAACACCTTCTACGAACAGACAGATGGTGTGGCCATGGGCAGTCCACTAAGTCCAGTGATTGCCAATTTCTTCATGGAGAGGTTTGAGGACCAAGCTCTGAAGACAGCTGAATATAAACCGAAAGTATGGTTTAGATACGTGGACGACACCTTTGCCATCTGGAATCATGGAGCTGAGAAACTGGAAATATTCCTTCAACATTTAAACAGCCGAAACCAAGGCATACAGTTCACCATGGAAAAGGAAACAGACAACAGTCTTCCTTTCCTTGATGTCTTGGTAACAAGAGTAAATGGATCACGCCTGGGTCACACAGTGTACCGTAAACCTACTCACACGGACAGGTATCTGCACAAGACTTCAAACCATCACCCCCAGCAAAAAATCAGGCATAATCAAGACTCTTACTGAACGAGCTAAGAAAATCTGCGAACCAAGAAAGCTGCACAAGGAAATCCTGTATTTAAATGGAGCCCTCAAGAGGAATGGCTACACATACAAAGAAATCGCTAGAGCCCGGCATCCGAGGTACCCGTCGGTACGGACAGACAGGAAGGAACCGCCATTAGCCACCATCTGCTTACCATACATTAAGAGAGTTACGGACCGAATAGGCAGACTGCTACGGTCACAAAACATCAGTACCATCTTCAGACCAACTAAGAAGATAAAGGATTTACTGAATTCGGCAAAGGACAAGCGTCATCCTCACAGCGCAGCTGGTGTATACAGAGGCCCATGCAGTTGCGGCCAGGTATACATTGGAACCACCATGCGCAGCATCAGTACACGTTTAAAAGAACACGAAAGACACAGCAGATTGGGTCAGACAGAAAAATCAGCAGTGGCAGAGCATTCTTTATTGTTTGGACATGACGTAAGCTATAAGAACACTGCGGTTCTGTCAAGAACTACATATTACCATGCCCGACTGACAAGGGAAGCTATAGAAATTTACAAGCATAAGAATTGCTACAATCGGAAAGAAGAGCGACAGCAGATGAGCAGGACATGGATCCCGGCTCTGGAGAATACAAGAGTGAAACCGCAGCAAGACGAAGCGCTCCAATTTATGCCTAAAAACAGAGACAACCCACGGACCGACAGAGCCAATAGGCAATCACGCTCCGCCCACCACCAGGCCACGCCCCCTAGCCACGCGCGGCTATAAATTCCATGCTTCAGGACTCGGTGCTCCAGTCTTGTGTTGGACTCCGCGTCTATATACTTAGAACCCTGATGATGCCGAACGCAGTCTTCGGCGAAACGTTGGAAGGTAGTAAAAATGGACCACGGCCTACAAGCCCGGACATCATAGTTAGTGGAGTTAATTCCGTGGAAGACTTGTAATCCACTGTACCACAGCAGTGGCACTCCTTAAATAACTATTTAAAGTGAGAGCTCTGTGTGTTTGTGTGCGTGCGTGTGTCTGAGTTTGTGTGGAATAGAGCTAAATACCGAACCATCTATTTAAGCTGTGAAGAAAACTCCACCCCAAACTACCCTTTATACTCAGAGTATCACTGAAGATATGATCCATGTGGTTAGGTAGGAGCCGCCACTGATGAAAACTTAAAATTAGCCGCCAAGAAGGAGAGTATGCTCTGAATAAGCTTCTTCTTCTCTTCGACTCCGAGATTAGCAGTAAGTAAGCCGAAACACGACCTTGTAAAAGTTCCTGGAATATTTTTGTTGGCTGTTATAAAATATTCAATACCGTAATGTATTTGCAAGAGTAAAATCTTAATGAGCGACTGACTTAGTCGGCCATTTCATGACGTCATAAGTATAAAAAGCCTTAACAAAGGTCCTTCTTTACGAGGCAAAATCTTACTTTGTGTTATTATGGAATCAGTAATGGTATTCACTACCAGTTTTGGCCATACTCCATGCTGCATACTTAGATACAAATGCTTCTATAACATATCTTGTTTCCAAATAGTTCCAGACACAGCAAAGGACATTTGTATATTAATTTTAACCGTCCGATATGACTTAACGTTGGAGGACGTAAAATTAAAAAAAAAAAACAAGAAAATATATTAAGTTGATATTAAAGTAGATATAATTTAAAGGTGATATTTCATAAATATCTCAGATTATGCTTATTCATTGTTTGTCATTACAATGTTATGTTATTTATACTAATGTGTTTTTATCTACGAACTTTCTGACTAATTTAAATCAACATACCTTTGAAGCTGATTAGTGGGTGGGTAGCGCAGGGTAGAGCCGTTTATCCTCAGGGTAGAGCAATGAGTTTCGTCAAAGGGTATGCGTGGATATGTATGAGATAAGGATGATTCTAATGACACTGGAATGCAAGCTTCAGACAGGTTTAATGACTGCTTCTTTTTATCTTCACATCAAACTCGAAGTTGCTGACCAAGGGTTATCAATATCACTGTTTAGAGTTACCGTATGTAGAATGCTTATTACTCGATAACACTTAATTCGTTATTTACGTAGGAACCGACGGATATCTTCTCTCATCGCTTCTGGTCTTCCTTCGCCCAAGACAGAAGCAGAGGACCGTCTTAAGCGACCGCCAGCCACGGACTGTCTCCCCCACACAGCTGCGTGTGTGTGACTTTCACCTCTTGAAGCCCTTTATTCACACCTTTGTAACTATTTGTCCATTGTGATTATTAGTCTCAGTCATGCCATTATTAAGGGTCCGAACAATGTCTTTTCAAACGGAGTCAAGTGTTACCCATTTATAATTCCTTCCTGCTGAGAAAACTCTCTCCCGTATCTTTTGTTGCACAACTCAACCAACTGCGCTTGTTCGTGTCGTAATCATTTCTTTATTCATTGCATCCCTTAATTTCGGTATCACCTTAAAGATGAATTGCTTTCATTTGTCTACTTTTTGTTGTCTCTATTTTACGGCGCGACTACGTGGCCATATCGCAACGGGCCTGTTAGGAGATATCTTGTGGATCAATGTGTTGTATACAGCTTTAGATCTTATCCCAATACGCCATATCATCTTAATTCGTCGCGTGGCTACAAAGGCATATCTGTGGCAACTGTATAGAAAAATTCAAACCTATAAAAAGAAATATTCAGGAAATTATTCAGTGCACAAAAATGTATTTGACACGATATCTACATATTTGGTGTAGTAAGATGTTAGCTTCCTCTTAAAATTTGACAATTAGCTATACAAAAGTCATCCGGAATATCCAGATGATATTCTCAGAAAACCAAAGATGTGTCTCCTTTGTCATAAATATATCTTCAATAAAGTTATTTTAAATAAGAAGTCTGTGAGCACTTCTGAGAAAATAGACATCTTCAAAAATGCTCCAGTAAACGGAGGTTGCGGGAATTTCCCCAAAGCCCTTGGTGTCTCGCGCTTTAAAGGTGAAGATCTTAAATGCCAAGCTTGATATATAATTGACTTCGTATTGTTGCCGATAGTATTTGTTGCGCGGAAGCGCGGCCGACGCACACAAAGAGACAATGCCGCGCTGGGTTAAGGAACAGGTAATGGAGCGCGGAGATAAAGAGCTTGCCGAAACAGATAAAGTTAGATTACTCGAAGATTCCAGTGCCGTCTTGTTCATTCTAGAAATGCGAAGCGAGGTATATATAAGAAACCGCCACACGCCAGCAGAGAGAGTCGAATTGGAACTTGCATCCCCCGCGTACAGCTGTGTTTAACAACCTTAAGCATTGCGTTTGTGTATGTTACGTAATTCTGCTACTGCAGGGGTTGACATAAGTGAGTATCTACGGCAATAAAGAGCATGTTGAAATTTAAGCAACTGGACTTTTAATTCTACGAGTCCAGAAAGTCACAGTATTGAGTTATACTGTTCAGGAAAAACACAGAATAATACGTACATAGACACACATGGACCTGTTTCTGCGAATGCTTCTTTTGGGTTCATAGGTCTCAAAATATGGATTTTCGGTGAAATCTCGAAGTCAGATTTTTGTAGAACCGTAATTCTTCTCCTGCTTACTGCATTAGCACAGAAAGTAAAAATGAGTGTGTCAGAAATAGATGGACGAGGTGGCCTCCAGTTAATGGAACAAAATACCACAAGTGGGTTGTTTTTGTTTCCAATCTGAGCCCTGGGAGTAATGAATGAGGGAAGGGTTCGGAAAAGGGGCAGACTTGGATGACAAGGTACCTTACTAGCAAGGGCGGGATAACTAACAATTCCATATGAATTACATTGGATAGAGTCAGAATAAAAATAAAATAAAATAAAATCTGCAATATCTAATAGTCCGGTTTATGTAATCTACGCCAGTCCTTATTATGCAAACTTCATTTTCAACTTCATTAACTTCTGAATCAGATTTCACAAAACAATTTAGAAATTTTTCAGATATAATCTACTTTCTACCTTAACAAACTAACTAAACCTAAAGATCACTGGATTCCAGTAACCTTACAAATATATTTATCTAATGTGTCTAAAACAGTCTTTTTTCTACTTTACTTCTACTCCAACAATATAAATCAAATCTACATTTCTACTACAGCTTTAATTCTTATAACAAGCTGCAAAAGACTCTTTCCTACAGTTTTAAAATTTCCTCTTCTGCAACTGGTATCCAAAACTTCCTCCTAAAGGAACTGGCATTAGTAGATGGAGCTGGTTCGTCAGTTCCAGACATCCGGGTAGTCATCTCCCAGCTTCTGCATAATCAGTTGCATCTGTCCGCTCTGATACTCTCCATATATATCTTCTCTCTCCTGGTATTCTCTTTCTGTCTATGGTCTTTCTGTCTTTCTGTCTTTCTTCTGATGTCCGTAATTGGCGTCTTAAATCCGGTCTTCAAGTCTGTTAATCTGTATCTTCAGTTTCTCTTGGTCCTATTTCCCTCCGATGATCTTTTAAGTTATATTCTTTTCGCATAAATTGATACGTTCTCACATTTCTTTCTTGAAATATTTTGTCGCGGGTCATATATTCCTCCGATTCCTCCAGAGTCAGACTGAAAAAAGCTCATATGACGGCCGGAATTTGAAGCACAAAACTCCCGGTCTCCTTCCCGTTGCTCTTAACCGTCGAGCTACCATGGCCAACATGCCGTGATGATACTAAATTCTACAACTGACTCGTATGTTTCCCGGTAAACCATTAGAGGTTCTCATATACAATGAGATTCGCACCTTTTGTGGCGACTTACTACCTCTGTAAGTGCTTAAGTCCCATGCCGTATAGTTATAGTCGAGCTGCTGGAACGACCACCATGGATTTATCTTTGGTAATAGATACCTCTGAGATAGCGCACTGATTACTCCACATTGGAGAGAACATCTGTCATTTGTGATTCCTGCGACTTACATTGGCTGAGGTGATACGTTCATTGGTGCTTAGCATACGAACGGGAAGCACGTCAGTACCCATTTCACTCTTACAAGAATAATCAGTGCGTTATCTGAGAGGTTTCTTTTACCAAAATTAAAGCCAGGGTAACGGTTCGAGCAGCGCGACTATACCACTATTAGGCAAATTGATGGAAATTAATCGTTCTTCCACACTAGCGGCATGTAGGCTACGATTTGGTGGTTTACCGGGAAACATGGGTCATTTGGAGAATTTAATGTCATGAGGACATGTTGGCATGGTGGTTCAGTAGTTTAGAGCAACTGGACGAAAATCAGGAGATCCGTATTTTAAATCCTGGCCGTGGTATTGAGTTTTTCAGTCTGATTCTATCCAAATCTTAGCCTACACACAGATGCCGTGAAAGAACGATTAAATTTCTATCAATTCCACATGAAGCCCATCGTGACGCTGGGTAGCACTGTCTTATACCTGTATCCCCAAGGATCCTGTGGCAATTGAGAAAACTCCAGCAGACTTACTAAACACCAGGGAGACATACTTCCTAAAGCACAAATTTCATCGCCTTCCCGCAACAAACCGACCTAGCTGCACACCATATACCTGCCTGGTCTGGTGAAAATATTGAAGGTAGTAAGGACAACCATTAATGGATTGGTTGGGAAATGAACTTAGAGAGCTCTGACAATAATTATGCTTTTTTTTTTTTTTTGCTTTAGTGGAGCTTTAAGTGTTTTTTTTTTGTGTGTGTGTGGTATCGAGATTGAAGTTTTGTGTGACACCTACCAATTCCGCTATTTGCCATAGATAACGGTTGCAGAAGTAGGCACTGTGTATTTGTGCGATTGATTCAGCTCTGATATTATATATACCACTGTATTAGCCAGAGGTAATCTTTAGAAGTATGGACGAGAAAACATTCTCCACGTGAAGAGTGAAATTGAACCAGTACCCGATTTTGATCAGCCCTTGAACTCGTGAGAGGAAATCGCTGAAAATCTCAATCTGGGAATATTACAGTGTGCTACTTCCGGGGATATTTGATATCCACTCTTGGGATTTCAAATATACCTCAGTCTTCTACTATATAAACAGCTACTAAATAAGCTCATACGTATAGAAGGGGTTTGAAAAGTTCTCCGACTTATTGCAGAAATCTTTTAGTTTTCCATATTACACATGTCATCTATATTTAACTATTACAAAAGTCTATCAACTTATCTACATGATAAAACAAAAAGGGGTTTCTTGTATATATCGGCACCTCTCAGTATTACAATTTGTTTTTAATTTATGTAAAACAATTTTATAATCAAGGTTTGTAGAGTTGAAATAAAATTAAAAAGGCATTTACAAATAAAATTAGGCGAATGCTGTGGTGCTTGCTGTCACACCAAAATTTACTGTTAATCATTTCTCTTCATCCTATTTCTTTCTCGCTTCGGTCTAGTTTCAGCATCCTGATGCTGGGCAGATGGCGCGGATTATTGCGCATTGTAAATGCTGTTCTCACCTTTGTGTGGTCACTGAACTCACGTGGGGATGCAACACCGGACCCGGAGGGCTGATGGTTATACTAGGAATCCTGGTGCTGGAATGAAAATCTCTCAGCACTTTTTAGGGACATTTGTTGAATCTCTGGCGTTTTTGTCTTCAGCTCTGTGGTTTCTTCAGTTGATCCCTTTCTTCTGGGGAGTGTTAGCTGCAATAGATCTGATTATCACAGTATGCGGGGGGTTCTCTTGCATTGTTTATTTTTATCCCTTTCAAATGAAGTTTGATATACAAGTATTTCACAATGCAATAGTAATTTTACACACTGTAAAGTGAGTTGGTCATTTATGACATGATTTGTAAAGAAAGTTATAGTTAATAGTATTGTGGCAAGTGAGTTACAGTTTACGCAGCACGACTTCAGAACGGGAATGAAATCTATTATTGCATCTGAAATAAATAAGAAATGGGATAAGTAGTTACTACTAAACATACTTCACTTAAACATTTAGTTACTGCAGCTAAATTTTCAATATAAAGCTACAAAATTCAAAGTAGAGACTGAAATTAGTAGATTTCTTCCTTTTCTAGACCTAAAAAAAAAGAAACAATAATAAATTCAACTTTGGTATTTATAGCAAGTCTACTTATATCGATAATCTCATAAAATACTTTTTTAACCCTCTTTCACATAAATTTGCTGTTTTCAATAGCTTGCTTAATACATTAGTAAATATACCCTTGAATAAAGATGAATTTAATAAAGAATATGAACATATTATTAATACTGCTTTAATTAACAGATTTAATAAAGACTTTATACATAAAATTGAAGAAAATATATATAAAAACTGTTAATGATATTTCTACCCTTAAAAATAAAAGACGACTTTTATTTAAAAAAACTTACTTACCATCCTTGGGTTAATAAACATTTTCAGAAAATTTTTAAAAAGTTTGGTATAACTTTAGTTCCTCAAAATAAATATAGTGTTAAAAGTTTACTGCATTTCTCTAAAAAGTTAAAATTCCTAGTAATAAAAAATCTGGTATTTATAAATTCGATTGTTTCGATTAGATAAAGTTTACATTGGAAAGACAAAACGTAATTTGGAAACTAGAACAAAAGAACATTTTCGTAACATTAAGTATGAACAGAGTGATAAATCGGCCGTAGCAGATCATATTTGGTCATTTAACTGTGAAATAAATCCAGAAGTTAAATTATTAAAACAATTAAATGGTCCGATAGATTTAATGGTTTGGGAAAATATATTTATTTTAAAAAATAAGCATCGCGTAATGCATTTTGAAAAACCGGCAGTCGATTCTGTTTTTAAATTTGTTTCACTTTCAGATTTTGGTAACTCTGGCAAAAACATGGTAATCTCTAGTGAACGTGGCCTTGACAACAAGGCTGTTTGAGGCTTTGGTTGACGATGTGAAAAACTGTTTTACGAAATCGCGATCATAATCAATTAATAAGATAATTAATTATAAGATAAGTGAAGTTACAAATTATTATATTTGTATATATTTTCTTGCTTCACTGTTATTAGCTTTATATTTTACGTAGATATACAACTTTTAATAGTAACACAATGCTAGTTCTCTCCCTGTCCACATGCCATCAAGTCTTTATCCATATCACAGATTTGGCAGATTATTCTGCAAGAAACGTCAGTCAATTCTGTGAACTCCTTTCTTCCTGTCCAAATCATACTACTTCAGATGCTTCCTTTCTTTCTAAGTATATGCAGCACTTTACCCAAATTTAATTTTTATGTTATTTTCTAGAATAATTAATTTCACAGCGCGATCAGTTTCCTGTTGGTTGATGTCCATTAGTAATTGAGGAAAATCCACCATGATCTAGGGGTAACACACTAGCCTCTGGTACACGAGGTCATAGGTTCACCGAAGGCTGAGACAATTTTTCCGAGGGTAAAAGTACGTAACATGCCTATCTACGGAAGGAAAGTAAATCGCGCGCATCGGCCGCTTTCGGGATGTTGCATGTCCCAAGCAGAAGTATTTGCCAAGTGCAATACCATCTAGCTACGCGTTGCAGTTTGGAAGCTTGAGATTCTTGCTTTCCCATTTCTTTTATTTCTACTGCGAGAGTGTTTATCAGGAATTAAAATTGAATGCCGTTTTACTTATTGGGTGATATGATATTCGTAAGAAAAATGCACATCGTGATTAACATTATTTGGTTAGAAACATAAATTTTTATCAGAGTAGCATAATATAGGTATATTCGGATATATTTATGTGACTCTCTCATTATTACAGGTGGTATTTGGACGTTTAAAGGATTTCGGATTAGGACACATCGTGTCATTTCACTCCAGATTTGATGATGAAATTATTTAGCAAATACAGAAGTTCTTGTATTTTAAATACCTTTATGAGGGATACAAAAGTCAGAATTCAAGACCAAATATCCTATGTAATACACTCACTTACCTTCTCCTCCCACTAATTTTATAAAGCTGCTACAAACTTCTCAGGGGACGACAAAATAAACCAAATGAAACGCATGATGCTATATGCTGAATTTGAGTTGCCAAATTCTCCATGATACAGCGAGAAGCAAGTGAATAGCTAAAGCAGTTACAGTTAAAAAGACTCTCATTTACGTTCGTTTCCTGTTTACTATTGTTACAAATCAAATAAGCACATGACATAACAGTCGTAGTGGACCAAAGCCTACCAACCCAACTGCCGGCTTCACGTCCACGTACGCAAGGCCAGCTGGGCGATCATCCAGCCAATACGAAATGGAGATGTGGTCAGCATCTCGGCACCTCCAGCCGGAAAGTTGGCGTACTCAACCAGGGCCGTTATTAGCGTATTTGCTCACTTTCCTATACCCGGGACTTAAAATATGCACCCCAGGCCTGGAATCGAAGCCGGGCTATATACGTGGTAGGGAACCAAGGCATGGCGCCTGAGCCCATACGCCGCGGCGCAGGAATTACTAATGTTACGCAAGATAAACTTCCATTATACTTTTAATCATTTTCCGGAGGATGTTCTAGACCAAAACAATAGTCCAAATTTTTAAAAGCTGATCGCCATTTAGTGATTTTGAAATTTCTGTGATTTTGAAACTTTTGCTTCTTGCATGACCATGATCAAATTTTAGAAATATAAATCAATAATAAATAATAAATTGGAAGCTGTTATGCAACAAACAAATACTTGACATAAATTGTGACATTATCTTTCTTAATTGCCATAATTTTTTAAGTTTTGATGTAGAAAATGCATCAATTTTACGGATAACTATTATTCCGTTTAGAGGAAATGTAATAGTCTGAGAAATCGTTTGAGAGATAAACTCTTTCGTGCATTAGGTTTTGTTTGTTTCTTATGGTTAATCGGTCATACAAAATTTACTCAAAATGGAGAGCGCCCGCCTCGGTAGCGTAGATGGTAGCGTGTCAGCCTCACGTTCAAGAGGTCCCGAGTTCGAATCTCGGTCAGGGTGAGATACCTGGAAAAGGTTTTCTCCAGAGTTTTCCCTTATCCTTAAAGAGGAATGTCGGGTACCTCTAAGCTTCATGAACCTGGACTCATTTGAGTAGCATTTCTGCCATTCCATTCATCGTCCGATAAGGTTTAACGTTGGAGGACGTAAATTAAAAACGAGCACTTCTGAGGACATTCCCAAGAAATTAAAATATACATTTCCTTTTTCATGAGCATATTATCAACATATGGTATTTTAAACAAAATCATAAAAATTTTAAGAAGGGAAGTAACGAAACATCTTCCATGTAAAAGGTGGGCTAAGCTGAAGTAATTTTGTTGAAAATCTTTGTATTGCGTCCTTGGAAGATGCTGAGAGGGGTTTGAGAAGGTGAATAGTCGATCTTGTTATCGAATTTATATAATGTAAAACATAACATCCGAAGGCTGTACTAATCTGTTGTAGAGTGGATATATGTCATCTTGCAATACCATCTTGAGTGGAAACAAATGAAATATGTAGGAGAGGGGTAGAGCTCGGAGCAAACGCTGTACCAATTTGGGTCAAGGTCAGAAATAGGTCGAAAGGGGTAGGCGCCGCTGTTATCATATAGGTTATAATATCCTTAGAGTCGCGTGCAAAAGCTTTACAATTACAACAGCCTCTTTGCATTATTCAGGGGCAGCGTGGCGGGAGAGAGGAAGAAGACGCATGCGTCGTGGCGCCTAGGACGCCTGCCGACCTCACCAAGCCACCAGTTCCGCTCGGCAGACGTCCAGCGCCGGAAGGAGCGCCTCATAGCTCCACCATTTGCGACGAAAGTAAATACACCGCTGTAACAGACCGCCATCGATGAGGTCGTCGTCTCCAGGAGTGTAGTCTTCAGGAGAGGAGGACGGTGTTTCTGATGATGACGCGACGTTCGGTGTCCGGTGAACTGCTCTTAATACCTCCGACGTTGATTTGGTAAGAAACACTATCACCACGTGACAACAGTGATGTGGCGGGAGACCGTCATCGTGGACGTTGTCCTCATATTGTGCACGGCGTCCGTGTGCTTTGCTGCTGCGGCCTACAGGAACGTGCCCCTTCAAGGTGAGTACACATTCAAATGTTACCTAACTGATTTTCTAAATCTTATTCGGTTGAAACTGTTAGACATTAGGTCACTTTCTGTAGTTTTTCAGGAGAAGGGGAAATAACGAATTGTGGACCTATTTTTCTATACAGCTATCTCTTTAATTATATTTAGTTATAATGGAAGTAGAGGCAATAGACATAAAAATAGGCAGACGAGTGCATACTGTCAACAGGTTTTCAAAATAATCTCTAATATAGGTCATATTAGTACTGGTAAACTTAAAGTAGACACAATCATGTTAGCACTTTAAAGCACAATTTGAGATAGTAAAAATATCAAATAACCATATTCCTTATATCATCACTAACAAATTCTACTATTTTCTCCACTAAGTATATCTGTTAACTCTATTTCTTTAAATTTATGCCCTTTAGTTACTATGTATCTTTTTTAGCAAACTCTATTGTTAATTTTTTTCAGAAATTTCTCTCGTGAAAACGTTTTGCAATCATGCTTTGGTTATTGAGTTACTTATGTATTATGGTTAAACTTAATTCTATTGTTTATACAATGAAATAAGTAGAATTTTATACATTCAGTATGTTGCTTTCTCCCACGTGGGAAGTAGAAAAGATGAAAACAGTACACAACGCGATGAGCTAATACTGAAGTAATTAATTTCTTATTCATAAACCATTTTTATACCTGAACATTTGCTGTAAGTTTTTAAGTAGCCAGTACTTCGTTAGTATAAAATATAGTGCAATTGCTGAAGTCAGGAAAGGAATGACAGTGCTAAAATGGTCCTCAGGGATGTTGTCAACAATTATTCATTAGCTCGGAGCACAAAATATTAATTGTATTACATAATATTGGTAAATAACCATCAATAACAAAAAAGTGACATTTCGATGGGGAGAAACCTATAGTGGAAAATTACGTACGAATAGACACACGTTTGAAGATATCCATTTATAGGCTTCATCAATACTTAATTTTATTTTCAAAAGCCACTTACTGATTTCCAACGCCTTGGTCACAAGTTAGTTCACATCTGCATCGATATCACATTTTTTAAGTTTAATATGGTGTAACTTACAGAACGTCTTATCACTTTGACAAAATATACATAATTCAAACTGCAAGAACTAAAGCAGATAGAGATGGAAAATGTCTTGAGGCGTGTTACTTTCCATAAATTAACCCTGACTACCTGTTGTGGATCATTTGAAATGTTCTCATAAAGTTGTAGAGTCTTCTGGAGAACTTATTTTACTTTGTGCTGCAACTTTTGAAACTTTATGAGAAGTTTGTTTTTGTATATCTCTTTAAAGAGCATGGTAAGCGAGTAAGGTTTCCTGTAATTATGATTTACTTTGTTACTTTTTTGTGTGAAAGGAAGCCATTCACTTCAGCACAACTAAACGACTAAATAATACGAAACAATACTGTACCAACGTACAGTAATGTATAGCGTTTAAAGCTGGCAAACAGTCTCTTCTCGCATTTACAAGCACGTGTTAATAATATTTTACCTGTCCCTAATTAAATTCTTAATAATCTTGAATAACTCATTATTTATGATTTATTTTCCACATGTTCGTAGTGAATATGTGGCATTCCATATAAAATTTTGATACAAGATTTCAATGGAAATAGATTTTGGGGTCCCATGAATCTAGAAACGCTTCTAGAAATATGTTTATGTTTGTTTTGTGTGTAAAGAGACTCAAAAACGAAAAAATTGAATAAATAGAAAGCTTGGAATTTGAAGTCAGTATCTTCCACAATTGCGACAAGAGGATTTACAAGACATTGTCCTATCGTATATGTTATTTACATGAAAAGTTTCGAAAGTTCTAAAGTACTCAAAAATTACTCTAATGATTTTAATTAAATGTTTCAAAATATTTTCCTGGTATATAAAGCATTACATTTTATGAGAACAGGCAGTGGAATCATTATGAAGAGATTTTATATAATCTTGTTTAACTAGTAATCATTAAGTTATATATAAACGTGCAACAACAACAAAAATTCTCTTTAAAACACATAAATTACTCTCTGCTTACACCATCTGCAGGATATTCATTAGTAACTGTTTAAACTGTTCCAAAATCTTTATATTTTTGAAGTACTATCAATATTCATTTACTTTTTTAATTACATGGAAAAAGTTTGGAATTGTAAAATGTTAAGGCTGACATAAGACATCCAGCCAATAATTTACTATCACTGTTCCCTTAGGTTTTGTGTCAATTAAATCGAATAGATACAAAACTAAACTTTCGAAAGAATGGTTTGTATTGCCATTAACAGATGAAGCAGGTAAATGTTTTAATAATGCTGTCTGACTGTGCAAATATTCTGTTCTTGTATAACTTAGAAATGTATCAAAACAGAAGTTCATAAATTAGGCTTTATAAAGCCTCATTCTCGCAACTTTCTCAATTCTTAGAGGTGACAACATTCGCATAAAAGTGATAATCTAATTCACGTTAGGTTATTCAGGCAGAAATACACTCAAATTAAGCAATAAGAATTGATGTGTATACAATACGTTAAATTAAAATATGGTAGAGCTGTTTTGTTAGTGTCCGCCTTGGTGGCGTGGTGGTAGCGTGTCTGCCTCAAGTTCAAGAGGTCCCGAGTTCGAATCTCGGCCAGAATGAGTTATCTGGATAAGGTTTTTCCCGGGTTTTCCCTTATCCTGAAAGACGAATGTCAGGTAACTCTAAGCTCTATGGACCCTGGGATCATTTGAGAATCATTTCACCCATTCCATTCATCATCCGATATGACGTAACGTTGGAGGACGTAAATTACAAAAAACAGAAGAAATGTTTTGTTAGTAATGAACTCATTCGGGGAACAATACTGTGATGAGGTTTGATGGCTCAATATATGAAAACAAATAATCACAAAATTTCAGATATGGTTAGTGCTACGAAACATTTATACTTATAGGTTATTTAATTCGACGATTGTATGAGTTTCGTAGATTGTTTTTGTTCATATGTTTTGTTCACAGCTATGGAAATTTAATTCAGAATGAATAAAGTACATAAGTAATTACTTGAACATTCAAAATATACATTTCGTTAGTCATGGAAATATCTTAACTACGTGGTATTTTAGAAGGTAGTTTGGAGTGATTAATTAATTGTAACTTTGCCCCTGGCATGCTTCATCAATGTGGTTCATATAACAAACTGTGCATTTATTTTTAGTGATGCTGTACGCACATACAGGCACGCAATAGATATCAGATCACCACGTGAAACATTTGTATGGAAATTTTGAGTTACATACGAATCTTCCGTTAGTGAGTGATAGTGGGAGCAAATATAAAATGGTTAGAATTAAATATTTATTTTATATCATCTTTGAGCGTTACATAACTATTTACTGTTTGTTATCCTTTCAAAAAGTGTACAGCGGTTTCTAAAATTATCCCTTTCATTTTTTGTGAACTCTGATCTGCACTCAGAAGCCTGAAAGAACCAGCTAGCAGCCACGTGCCATGAAAGGTGAAGTGAGTTGAAATGAAATGATAGTAAACTCGGGGATGTAATTATCCATCACAATATTCGACCAGTGATCCAGGAGAAGGTCTGAAAACCCCATAGGTCAGTAAAGACGGAATCGAGCCCACGTCTTCTCGAATGTGGACCACAGATTCCTCTCGCAAATATTAGATATATTCTTATTTGATTACGAACGATCATTTAACCTCCCCGATACTTCCCTAGGTGGGCATAGGAATATAAAGGCGATATTTTAATTAGCATCATTATAATACAGTATTTCCTCGCGTAATTGCCCCTTCTTTTCTCGAAAAAAATTGACTTGAAAACACCGGGGATGGAATTATGCGAGTGATGCTGTTAGATATTCAGGAAGGAAGGGAAACCATACAGCATTATGTAAAAGTTATATAGGTATACACTAATTTGTGAATGAACTGGATACATACCACGGTTTCATTGGGCCTACAATATAATGTTTCATTGTTTCTTTTCTCTGACCATTCTACGGTCTCACTTTCGTCACTATCACCATTTATATTTGGCTCAGATAGCAGATCATCTACATTTTCACTATTCCACAACATGTCCTCAGAACCAGCAATGGCACTAGAAATTCCAGTGTTTTTTTAACTCTTGTTAACAATATAAACACTAATTTTCTTGCACTCACGGATTAATCAGACGCACATCGTGGGTATTGATGGCTTCATTACTTTGCCTTCTGGAGTCAGCTGATGAGATCCCGCCGCCATCAATTTCAGGGTATTTTACTGTTTTAGGCCCACGGAAAGATTTAGAGTTGTCTTTGCAGCCTAGAGTTTCTTTGTGAGACGAGCGAAATTGTCGTTGGAAGGGAATCCCACCAAAGGTGGTGGGGCCTTCCGACAGATACCATTCGAGGACTAGGTCCTTTACTGGTTGAAAAATGAAGTTTGAAATAAAGACTGTGGTAGACGGTGGCCAATACCGTATTGAATTAGGATCAACGGAGAAATGTCTTCCTGCGCTTGCATTGGCTTAAGACAATACATTTAATTTAAATTTTGCTGTGTAGTTTCAATATTTCGACATTATAACGATGTACCAAACTAGCTTAGAAACACGTCTCAAATTCATATTTCAATTTCACGATACGTTGTGAAAATGGTGATTCAACTATTTTTGTGGCAAGCACTGTGTCTATTGTTGTCCGTGACAAGCACAGCTGCGTCTACTGTTGTCCAATAAGGCCGCTCGAATAAGAACGAACCAGGATAGGGAATTATGCGATATTTAATACGTAAATAGCTTTTAGTGATGAAAAACCACAGGGGTGGGAAATATGTGAGGGAGGTTTATCATTATAATGATGTTATAATAATAGGCATATTTACATGTATACGTATGTTGAGTATTATAAAGTACATGTATTGTTGCAATCAGGGTTGTAAGGGGGTGAAGGACTTACAAACCTAATCGACAGCTAGGGTGTAACTACTCAAAGGATAAGGCAACAGATGGTAGAGCTAGCAGGTCAAAGGGTAGTGACATAATTAGAGTTAAATTAAAGTGACTGGTTCTCAACACCATTCATAAATGTATTCCAAAGATTGGAGAAGTCAAATCAAACAAAGCTCTCCTTTAACTGGAAGAGATAAAGGTTGCAATCAAGACATTAAATCAATTAATACATAATAAATATTACCTTTTATGTAGAGTAGCGTAGAGTTCTAAACAAGAGGTGGCTGGTTCACTCTGATGTGTTAAATCTTGTAGAAGTATCAATAAGTTCTATGATAAGAATAAGGCAGCAGCATCCGACCTCTGACCAACTAGCAATGATCTAACTAACCAACTAACCCCTCCTTACTGCATGTTATGGTGTAAATAGAGCTGGCTTCCAAAATGTCTGCTGTCATACGAGTCAGCGGTTCATAACAGAAGGTTTACATCGTACGGTGCAACCCAAGAATGACCCTTCTTAAATTTTACTGTCGAATCGTCAGGAGGCATGAGCTGGCAGTTCAATACCCACTGCTTACTCTAATCACTAAGTCATCCAACCTGCTTCAACTTCTTAACTCCTGCTGAAGTCTGGAGCTTACCACGAAATGAAATGTGAACCTCAAATAATTAAAATATTTCCCAAATCTTGTTCAGACCTTATACACAACAATATCTATACCTCTCCAGAGCTACAAAAAGCTACTGCCTCTTGTGAACTCAGGACACTGTGCTTAGTTAGCTTATAAATGTGTCGAATGCACCTAACGACAGTGAATACTATACACGAGTGTTTTGTTTACTGACACGCCACCTACATGTTTCACAATCGGACAGCCTAACACACTGCTATCTAACTTTTTCTGTTATACGTAAGATAATGATATCACCTTGTCGGTCCCTTCTTTAAAGCACCTCTCGTTCATTTACTCATATGACGAAGCATTAGAGAAGTTTGTTTTCGAGACTTATTAAATTAAATCCGTCCTCCCCTCCCTCGCATATAGTCGTTGGTCATCTGCGCTGTATCATAACTGATTTAATATTCATGTTTCCGCGAGCCTTTGTTCTTTCTTTAAAATTTGCATTCTATGAGCTCATTGATGACCATAGACAGCCGTGAGCATAAACAACACAAAAGTGTTTAAAATATAAGGTAACTGTACCCCATATGACCTACCTAAGGATAATTATTTTTTACATTTCTGTGAGTGGCAATAAATTATTGCGTTTGCTTACAATATAAAGTTCATCAAACTGGACATGTAGTATTATGATGTGGAACAACTAAAATGATTACACAAGCCACAATAACAAATATATGAAGAGATTAGTTTTGGGCATATTGAGTGCACTGTATTCCCAATATGGTCCATTTAATTTCTGTTAGTAGCACATTTAAAATAATGGAGACCAATGAAACTAAGAAAATGTGATTTAGAGTATGCATTATGTTTATTATCACCAGATAACATAAACTAAACTCCCACCTCCAGCTATGGGCTGATCCCTCATCCTGGAATCTCTGATAGAGACACTTCTAATTCTCAACCCATTGCCTGCAGGCCTAGGGTTTGCGCAGTTCAGAAGGTCCTATGCTCAACTTAGGAACTACAGGAATGCATACACTGAGATTCCCTATGTGACGAAGATTTTAAGGATTTTTTTGAATAGCTACTCCTGTTGTAATTGCACAAGACACAACAGTTACATTTTCTCTATGTTCATTGCCAATTATGTGTACTCTTCATGCATACGTTTTTGCGAGTGCGTAGTATTTAACGCCCCTTTTACTACATACGGCACCGCAGACGATGACACTGATGATACATGAGATGAAGATGGAGCACCGGTGGAATGAGATGGCGGGGGAAACCGGAGATCCCGGAGAAAACCCGCCCCAGCGCCATGTTGTCCACAACAAACCTCACTTTCCGGTCGCCTGGGATTGAACTCGGGCCGTCTTGGTGAGAGCCAAGCGGTCTAACCACTGAGCCACGGCGCTGCGCTTTTTTGCGAGTACCCAAGTTCTTTGTGTAAATTCAGTCTGCAACCTTTCTCATCCAATATTAAGAAGTCCTTCAGGATTTCCAAAAATACCAATTTCTCCAAGAAGAGTTTTAACCTTTTGAAAATGGTCTTAAAGAACTACTTTGTTTAACTTCTTTGTCCTAGCTGGATTAAGAGTTTGTGATATTCTTATATAAGTTTCCTTGCCCACTTGCGGCCTGCAATATGCTTAACATCAGAAAATTTATGGGTAATATTATTTTTCTTGCAGTATCTGTAGACACATACTCTTAAAATGTTAGTTGTTGTTGGATATCCCACTTCTGCCAACCTCATTATACGTGCACAGAGTTCACCCGTTTGTTCTTCAGACAAAGTAAACTTTTGCCCCAATTTTGCTTTGATTTGACATCCAGATTTGACATACCTACAGAAAGTTCTTCATAGAATAGCAAATTCTTTTTCTGCTTGATAGTCCGACATTTTTGTCTTACTGATGGCTTCCACAGTTTTTGTTAGATCATCTAGGCTCCATCGACCGCGTATCTTGTCGCGACATGAAATCATTACTACAGAACATAAATAAAACAGTTATCAGTAAAAGTCTATACCCCATATGGCGTGCTGTGGCTAAAATATATACTCAGTATGACCTAATTGGTATTCACATGTTGGATGCACATTACAAGCAACTCATTTCACACATATAGCTACACAAACGTTGTTGTATCTATAAAAGTTATTATATAATGTAAAATAGGAGCGTTACATGTAGCAACTGACACAGTAACACATTTTTATAAAAATTCTAATGTATCAGTAACACAACAAGCTTACCTTCATAAAATAATAACACTTGGGCGGCAAACAAACGAGTCTCAAAACTGTGAAATGGCTGTTAGTCACTGCACACTAGGTGTAACACAGAGATAAGTGAAATAGCTTACCAAACGTGAATGAGCAACCATCTAGCAGATTACCATCATAGTTACCAAGAAATAGCTACTAGGCCATATTGAGTAGCAGGCCATATGGGGTACAGTTACCTTAGTTTCGCGTATACACAAGTTTTAATGGTGAGCAAGCAAGTGTACGCCGTGGTGATTAGGCAACTTCTCCGCCACGCATGTTTTACATTACACAGTTCCCCTTAGAGCTGACACCTGCTTCAGAAATACTCACCATTATTTTATGGCGGTTGGAGATGAACGCGGTATACATATACTCGACTTCATATCATATTTTCGAACTTTTCTTCGATGCTTTTGCAAACCATTCACTAACTTTATATCGCAATGCATTGTAAGGAAACTGTACCGCAAAATTCAGCTGCACGACTTTCCTTTAATACGCGTTAAATGCATCTCCAAATACACTCAAACCAAATTGCAGCAGAATAATTGAGACTTGAGAAAGAAGCGGGTACAATGGTCCCATATAATGTTAGCCATGTGTTATAACGTGTTCATAAACGAGATTTCTTTTCACTTTGAGGTAAGCTGCTCGTACAAAAATCGTGTTTTATGTTTCACGGAGCTCTAATGGTAAACGATGTGCTTGAGTTTTCTACAGAAACAATTTTGTACTAAACTGAAAAGAACTTCATACGAGCTGAGCTTAATAATCTTTGCTGAAAGTTTTAAAGAGTTGCCTCTCTCTCTATCTTGAAGATCTTATCTTCCTTGAAATGATCATCCGCCTTTTCTTTTTCCTTTATGTGTACCGCCTTATTATCGTCCTTTCTCTACTACCTTTGTACCGCTTTCTATACAACAACGTTGCTGCTTGCGCAGTTCGTTCAAAGTTTTGGCCTAGCGTTACCGCAAGCGCTAGGTGTCCTGCGCATGGATCACGTTACAGTAACCAAGACAGTAATAACATCGCCACATTCTATCAGACTTAGGCAACTTTAGCTCACGGACACGATAATCAACGGCTTCCGATCAGTGTTGCCAACACAAATTTATTTGGATGTTTCTCTCTTAAATTTCGCAATAAAATATATTCTGGAGATCACTTTTTTGACAAAACTACTGATACAGTAATAACCGCATATCTCTCATGTGGGTGTCGTGATGTTTCATACCAGGTCAATGGAAAACATCCTCTCTCAAAGCAAACCTTCAATCAATATCAGCATAATTAAAAAATAGCCATGAGATATCAAAATCCAGACTATAAAGACAATTCGATCTCTAATAACATAAAAATTATTAAAGGGTAGAGCCAGACTGAAAAATTCAATGCCATAGTCGGAATTTGAACCAGGGATCTTCTGGTTTCCGTCCAGTCGCTCTAACCATTAGAGTCAACGTGCCAACATAACATTAAATTCTCCAACTGACTCGTGTTTCTCCCTGTAAACCACTATGTTGTAAGTACTTTACTCTTTCAGTCTGGCTCTACCCTTTCACAGTGCGTCCTACACACGGCTAGTGTGAAAGAACAATAATTTCCATTAATTGTACCTAATAGTAGTCCGAACTATAAAGCCCGGGCCTTAAAGTACTTACAGCATAGTAAGTCACCATTAAGGTAGTCGTATCATTTGTTTATGACAACTCCTAGTGGTTTACCGGGAGAAACACAAGTCAGTTGGAAAATTTAATGTCATGTTGGCACGTTGGCCATAGTAGCTCAAGTGGTTAGAGCAGCTGGACGGAAACCAGAAGATCCGTGGTTAAAATCCCGTCTATGGAATTGAATTTTTCAGTCTGGCTCTACACTTTCATAGTGCGTCCTACACACGGCTAGTGTGAAAGCACCATTAATTTCCATAACAATTACTGTCTGAAGCAAGAAAGAAATTCCATAAACTTTTAATTTTAATAATTATGTTTTCAATTGGTGTATATTTTTAACTTCCCTATTAGATTTTGTTGGATGATGTTGTATCTCTTTATTTTAGGCAGTAACGAAGTAGCAGAAGTTAAAAATATGTCTAAGAGTACTTATAAATAATGTTACATAAATAGAGTCAACATGAAAAATTCAATGCCATGATCGGAATTTGAACCACGGTTCTCCTGGTTTCTGTCCAGTCGCTCTAACCCATTGAGCTACCATGGCCGACTTGCCGTCATGACTTTAAACTCTCCATTTGACTCGTATATTTCCCCGGTAAACCACTAGGGGCTCTCGCATCCAAGATACACTGTTTGTAGCGACTTACTATCGTAAGTACTTGAGTCCTGAGAGCACTGGGAGGGGGGATTTAGCCGAGCAGTACGATCGACGTCAGGAAGAAATTTCAGCAAAGCACAACCATCACCGCCAAGCCACAACACGCCGTACACTTGCGCTGGTCCTTCATTTCTGATCGTAGTCGTGGGAATGATTCTCTAATATTCTCCTAAAGTCCCAGAAAACAACGGAAAACCCGTGATCAGAGTGTCCCCGTAGGGGAGGGGATCCGTCCCCTTCAGCTACCGTGGTGCGGGCGCTGCGGAGTCCTAGCACTCGTGGTACCTCTGACGTTACTAGAGGAACCTCGTGCCGAACATTCGAGCCACTCCCTTATAGGGAGTTCGGATTGGGTTGGACTCGAGGGGGCAGTGGTTCCCGATACCCGTGGGAGATCGGGTACGTCTCCGGACGGGGTTGAAGGAAGCCATTAATATTCCCGTGTACTAGCCAGCATAGCTAGTAGAAGGTGTGCCGGATCACCAGGTGGCCCCACCGAGGTTATATAGTAGCCTCCGCATTTTGGAGTTGGCGCGGGTAAGTGGCGTATCCACTTCCATCCCGTCTTGAGTCCACAGGACCAGATGGGGGGGGGGCCTTGTTTGACTCTAGGTCTCGCCCTATGGAAAGCCCCACGGAGGCAGCGGGCGCTCTTTTGGGACATCCCAGTAACTTCCGGGTCCTTTGTCCTACGGGTCCAGGAGTAATGCGAGTAGAACCTCTGGCAATAACAATATGATCAGAGTGTGCGATCATTTGGAACCGAACCTGGGACCTCACAAATGTGAGGCGTAAACTTATCGCGAAGATCTAGGTCGATCTTCTGATGAAGCAGTGAGAAATAGTATAGAAAAAACAAATAAAGAGAAATAGCTAGCATCTGCAACCTCACCACTGTTTTCCCTTTCTCTAACACTTGCCTGTGATGGTTGAGCAAGTATTGAGTTAAAACTCGGAGGACGATATTAATGGTATACTGAAAATAATTTATTTTGAGGCCTTTTGAAGCACGGAAAATGCTTACTTTAGAAACATTTGCATTATGTGGTCATCATAATTAACATTGACAAATCCATTAAGTGTTAAATTTCAGGATATTCTGAAAATGGGGCAAGAAGATTTTCGAGCAAATTTAACAGCCAAAACTATTCTTTACGTAGGAAATTTTTAGAATTCTTTACTTCTTCAAAAATTCTTTTAAATTACTTAAGTTAACATATAAAAGAAGCTTTCAACAGGAAATAAAATGTAGACGTTCTTGTATTTTCTGTGAATAGCCTCTGAGCCTCTGAGATCCCCTTAATTCTGAATTATTTTTAACTGATAATGTAGTTTTTATTAATTTAAATTTTCAAATATTTTTCTTTATTTGCAGTATCTACAGGGAAATATGCAGTACAAATATATGTACTTTTGTTTATAATTATTAACAAAGAAGAATAAAATATTGCAACAATATCAGTTGAAGAATATCATGAAAATGTAATACCTTTAATTTTTAAATAGTAGATTGTAATTAAATGACAGGAATAACGAAAGTTGCGTTGATGGGCCGGTGTTGTCACGCCGACCGCTGATTGCTAAGCGGAGAGCTGAGCTCAAAGACTTGGAAAGTCAACACAGTTTCCCATCGTACTTGAAGAGAGGAGAGTCCGGGGAATACCCAACTAGTTGCCTTCTCCAGAATCGACCACCTCTTTTCATTCCCAACTTTTAAAGTACGTACGTAAAGCGGACGAGACCAGAATGTCTAGAAATTGGTTTTTCAATATGATCGATACCACTGCGACTCCTAGCATCTTCTTCCCTCAAGCTGAAAATATCTGTCTCAGTACGTTCCCAGATTGAAATCTGCATAATAGCAAAGGTTTCCGCTTTACGGTTTGCTGCTGCAGAAGTCATTCTCTAAGGGAGGAAACAAAACACTGTCTCAATAAGATCCGGCGCACAATGCATAGCTCCTAAATAGACGGAAGTATATTTGCTTATTTAATCTTAATCGAGATAATAGCTCTCCTCTTTAGCGTAGGTGGTAGCGTGTCTACCCCACCTTCAAGTGGTTCAGAGTTCGAATCTCGGTCATGGTGATTTATTTGGATAGGCTTTTTGGGGTTTTTCATTATCATGTGAATGTCAGGTAACTCTAAACTATAGACACTGGGCTCATTTGAGCATCAATTTACGCATTTCATTCTTGTCTTTTATACTTTTACCGGCACCAATAGAAGTGGCACAGTTGGGTAATACAAAAAGGAGGGGAATAATAGAGAGAATAATGAAATTCTGATATATGTGTGAGGCCAAGCCATGGCTCAGTGGTTAGACCGCTTGGCTGTCACCAAGGCGGCCCGGGTTCGATCCCAGGCGACCGCAAAGTGAGATTTGTGGTGGACAACACGGCGTTGGGGCGGGTTTTCTCCGGGACCTCCGGTTTTCCCCGCCATCTCATTCCACCGGTGCTCCATCTTCATCTCATGCACCATCAGTGTCACCAGCTGCGGTGCCGTATGTAGTAAATGCGGGCGTTAAACACTACACATTCTGATATAAGTGTATTAAAGAGCAGAAAGAGGAATTATTGAATCTGTGCATGAAGCAACAGAAGAGCATTAAGAATTCAAACAGTTGGTGGTCGGAATTGGAAAGAATGGTATTGAAGATAGGCATGAGAGATCTACGGAGAGCAGAGGAAGGAAGGCAAGAGATATGGGAAAGTATAGAAGAAAAGAAATCTGTAAGCAATTAAAGACAGAATGGGGTAGGGAAAATATATAGATAAGTGTGACAAAACTGGAAGAGAAGGCATAGCATGGATGAGAGTAGGAATATTATATCTAAAAGGATTGAGAAGTAATGAGGTAGGAATATGTGAATTTTGTGGAGATGAAGAGAGCACTGCTCATTACCTGATAGAATGTAAGGAGTTAACAAATTGAAGGAGAAAAATATGCGATAAGAAATGGCACAGTGTGAGCAAAAGAAGAAATGACACCAAGCTGCTCAAGAAAACCAAAGGCTTATGGCCAGGGGACCTGAGTCAACGAGTAAATCTTAGGGTCAGCAATTTTCATGTATTTGTACAGGATGTGTAAGGGTGCATGTTCGATGTTAAAGTTATTGTTATGTATATATATATATATATTGTGACTTTGTGGGTTCGTGAAATTAAAAGTCCAACTGCACAAACTCAAAATGTTCTTTATTTCCACCGACTTACAGTTAAACACTTACCAATTACACAGAATTACGTAATGCACACAATTACGATTCACCAGTTCGTCCGTTACAGTTCCACTTTGCTCTCGCAATTACGTACAATCCTCCGAAGCACGTACACAGTCTTCTCGTCCGTACACTAGCACTGCACTCTTACGCTGATCGCCAAGAACTCACTGAACTCACTCACTGCAGCCCTTTTTATAGGAATATCGCTGTTTTCTCGAAGACTCTCGTTTCAGTGAGTCACCGCGAAGGTTCCAGACGGCAGGGGAAGGGGGAAGAGGTGCCCAGCGACAAGTGACACTTCCCTAATCATCCCCTCTGTTAGTGACTGAGATAAATGGGTGGCTGTGGCCCGGATGCCTCTGGTCCCTTACTCAGCTGTCGTTGGTCGTGCTTTCCGATAATTGCGTGACAATATAGTTTTACGTTGGAGGACGCAAATTAATAGAAAAGATAAACATTTGCAGAAATTAGCTTACAGCTAATTTTCTTTTAGGGATAAGGGAATCTTGGAATAAAGTAGGCTTTAAGCAGTTTCTAAATCTTTAAGGAGCTGTCGCTGTGAGCTGGGTCGCGCCATGGCCGAGTGGTTAGAGTACTCAACTCCTACCAAGCGGCCCCGAGCTCCATCCCAGGCGACCGCAAAGTGAGATTTATGTTAGACAGCACTGCGTAGTGGCGGTTTTTCTCCGAAATCTGCGTTTCCCTACCCTCTTTTATGCTCCTATATATTTCATTTTATTTGCTGTGAGGTGACTTTGAAACTCGATTATCTTTGAATGACTAAGGGATAAAATTATGTGAGAAAAGTATGTGCTAGTAAAGAGAAATAACAAGAAATATCTCCGAAATTATTTCTACACAAAAATAAGACAAATTTATATTTAAAGAGTTCTATTTTTTGTGTAGTAAGGTTTCTGTCTCCTACTGTTTACAAATTATGCACAAGTATACAAAATGAAGGAGACTTCTGAGGATATCCCCAGAAAACTCGAGTTATACATTTCTTCTGCCATAAAAATATGTTAAACGTATGGAAGTTAACTAAATCCTTTGAGCAATTTTTAAGAAAATCAAAGTTCTCGAATAAATTTCTATGCAAAAGGAGTCTGGAATCTAAGGATTTTTTGAAAGTTTTGAATTACATTTTTGTAAGCTGCTGAGATTAATATCAAGTTTAGTACTTAACCCACATTTCGACTTGTACTTAAGACAATTGCAGATGTATTATATCAATTCAAATGTGGAAGTTGTGTACCAGTTAAATAATGTATAATTCTTAAGGGACTTAAAAATGAAGGAATAGTTATAGCTGTGCTCAGTAATTTATGAAAAATTAATAAGAAAGCAAAGTAAACAGAATTACTCCAAGCTGAAGAAAACAGTTAACTCTGCGTTATGCACTTAAGGTAGCAGCAAACAGAAGTTCACCAACATTCACATGCTTTTTTCCAACAGTTATTTGAAAACAGAGGCAATCAGGCCCCACCACACTTAAAAGTAACAAAATATTGTAAACAACTGAATTTCACCATTCCGTCAGTGAAAACTAGGAACATTGCCCTCTTGAAATTACCCTCCTGAACGTTATCATCTCCTACAATTAAACTAGATCTATAAGAATATACCAAAAGCAGCACCAATCAAGCAATTTTCAAGTACAGATTCAGTGAAATGATGATTAAGTTCGTAAATTACGTACCAATATTCTCTGCTGGATAAAAATCACAATAGGAAGTGGATGTGCAGTAGTGTAGGAATATAAAGGTCTAACTTAAACTTCCCACGTGAAGGCCAAGTTGTCATCACTAGACTGCGGATTGCACTCACCAAACTGTCGTATACTCATCTGATGAACAAAACACAGCTACCTGAATGCAGCATTTGTCATGTGGCCATCTATGTACGCCATATAATTTCAGAATGTCTACAATACAAGCAACAACGACAACAATGTAACCTTCCAGATATTCAAGAAGCCCTCAGTAATCATTCACACAGTACAGTACTATTTAAATGTCTAAAATTAAATCATTTATACAATGAAATATAATATACATTTTATAACTAAATGTTACACTTGTTATAATTATACTATATAAATACCATTAGCAACATGTCGCGATAGGACTGTATGTAAGTTAAAGCGACGTTAAATAAACTTTAAAAAAAAAAAAAGAAAGAAAGGAACCTTCCAGCTCCTGTTATATTTTCACCTGTGAACTATATGTAATTAAACAAGCACTGCTAAATACTGAAAACATGGAGCAACAAAAGTTCATTTCTGTTCCATAAAAGCAATATGTGACACATGGACAACCTATACACTGATTCAGCACATTCAGATACTGCTATACTCACTAAAATAAAAGGAAAAGAAATTGTTCTCCAACTGATACCCTCTAATTGTGGTAAAACGGAAAACGAAAAAGCAGATTTTGCAGCAAAGAGGAGCATACAAAGCCCAACCACTAACAATGGAATTCCAACTCCGATGTATTTCAATAGGTGTCACACGATGAAAATAGAGAAAACGAATGATTACACGCTGTTCGTGCAATGAAAACTTCGCCATGTTAAGTTATCAACAACAGTCCTTACTCTCGTCGCTGCCACCAGAGTTCTATGTACTGTACAGCGCAGTCATTTCAGTAACGCATTCACAAAGATTTCACGTGTATTTAAAAAAAACCAGAAGTTCATCTCTGGTCCTAGTCCTGAAAAAGTAGGAGCTGTTATAACTTGAAAACAACTTGTGTTAATGTATTGTATCAATCTCTTGATTTCTGTTTACGTGATTTGTATTATGTTGCTGTGATTTGTATTATGTTTCTTAGATGTCACAGAAATACCATTAATAGTTAAGCGAAAACAAATATTAAAAAAGAATCCCTCTAAATATTAATATTCCTGAAATTTGTTGTACAAAGTCAAGAAATGGTAAAATGATCCGTTCATGTGAGTTAGATGTTTCTTACTAGTTGGAATGCAGTTAATTAATAACGATCTAATTATAAACCAGCCAATTTTTAGAATTCTCTTAACTCGTCGGCGATCATTAAGCCGGATTATCATATAACAACAGAAGACTAGAGCGAGTTGGATTTCTCACAAACTTATAGACGATTTTGGAAGTGACTGCAGAACATATTGAGTTTTGCAGAAATATATTGCAACTTAGTAATTGAAGCAGAATTGGGGAATATAGGATCTTTAAGGAGAGAGCAAAGTAAGAAAGGGGCAGCTTAAGTGCTAGTTCATGATACTCATTTCTTCTCCTACTGCCGCTTGGTTTGTATCGTGGATCGTTTGCTCGGAGCAGATTTCGCCTCACTCTTGCGAAGTGGGACTATCGCGTTTATCAGTAGGTACCATGCTATGAACCCGGTATCATTATATCGGAAGCTCTTAAGGGTATGTATGACTGAAATTTCATAAAAATCGTGAAAATAACGACTTTTTTATTTTAATTCTATAAAGTAATTTAGACATTCCCGAATGTGAAAAATGCATAATTTGCCTCCGAACGCCATTTTTAAATGCTTATTTAAATGTCGGTGGCCTTTAAACTCTGTCAGAGTCACGCCCTCTTTTGCCTACATCCACATTCTTTGTCTCTTTTCCGTTCTTAAATTTTCAATTCAAGAGAAGAAAAATAAGGTTTTAGAAGACAAAATAGTTCCTAAAATGTTGCCAATATATCAGAGGCTGGCTTCTACAACATTACTAGAGATGTGCAAAACAGGAAAAACACAGAATGGCAATGAATCTTTGCATCATGTCATATAGAATAAGTGCCCAAAGGAAGTTTTCATATCAAAACAAAAATTGGATCTTGCTGTTATTAAAAGCATCAGTGAGTTTAACATGGGTAGTCTTAAGTCATTGGAGCTGCAGCGAAATATCAGAGGTGCAAGTGTAGTAGACTCAGCAAGGAAAACTTCAGTGCAGCGAGATCAGACTCGTATCCTGCAAAGCAAGAAGCGAAGTTGTGCAGAAGAAAAGCAACATATAAAGAAGAAAAAGGTGGAAAAAGCCGCAACAGACGACAGGAAAAAGAAATCTGAGGGTCCAACCTATCAGCCTGGTGGAATTTAATGTGAGTTATGCAATCAAATCTTTAATCGCTGTTTTCTCAATGTTCATATTTTCAGCATTTTTCTTCCTGTAAAATGCTCCTTGCGATGCAGTTTTTGTACTACATTCATGAAATTTCCTACACAGGTTCAGAATATCATGAGGAATGGAAATTGCCCTAGGTTTTATTGTGAAATGTATATAAGCATATATTTTTAATTTTCAAACACAAAACCTACTGTTTCTTAGACAAAAAAAGAATATTTGTAAATTAAAAAATTTTTGTGATCTAAACTAAAGGAGACACAGAAAAACCCAGAGCAATTTCAAAAAGTATGTGTATTATGAACATAGGGTTAAAATATTAGACCAAATTTCAAAATATTTTGTCGCAAGGGACTTTTTTAGTGACGTAACAAAAAACATACAAAATTTATCATAATTTCTAAACTGCTGGAGAAAAATGGTTTAAATTTAGGTTGTAACATGTTTACATTATACTCCACCTATGGCGTAAATTTGAAAAAGCTAGCATTATTAGTTCAGAATTTGAACATTTCAGTCATACATACCCTTAAATCTGCTATTACTTTTAATGTTATATGATATAATACTTATTTGTACAGTTTCCAGTACATATTCACTATAATGACTTTGCCCGCCTCGGTAGTGTGTAGTGTGGTGGTAGCATGTCTGCCTCACGTACGAGAGGTCCCGACTTCGAATCTCGGTCAGTGTGAGTTACCTGGATAAGGTTTTTCCGGGATTTTCCCTTAACGTGAACGACGAATGTCGGGTAACTCTAAGCTCTATGGACCCCGGGGTCACTTGAGTATCATTTCACTCATTCCAGGACGTAAATAAAACATCGTACATGTACTTATTATACATCCTGTACAAATACATGAAATTTCTGACCTAAGATTTACTCGCTGACTCAGGTACCCTGGCTGTATGCCTTTGGTTTTCCTGAGCAGCTTGTTGTCTTTTCTTCTTGACCTTCGCTTCTTTTACCCTAATCCACTTTTCTCTTAACTTGTATAAGAATTCTCTTATACATCTATTTTTCTTCTCACTCATCCTCGTTAACATACATAACGCCACTACCTCTTTGCTTACACTGTCACATTTCTTATCCCATATTTGTCTCCTGTAATTTGTTAACTACTTACATCCTACCAGGTAATGAGCAGTGCTCTCTTCATCTCCACAAAATTCACATATCCCTACCTCATTACTTCTCAACACTTTTAGATATATTATTCCTACTCTCATCCATGCTATGTCTTCTCTTCCAATTTTGTCACATTTATTTATATATTTTTCCTTACCCCATTCTGTCTTTAATTACTTATAAAATTTCAAAAAATTTCTTTTCTTCTGTACTTTCCCATATCTCTTGCCTATCGATGTCTTGTACTCTAGTTCTCACTTCCTTCCAAACACCGCTATAATTTGACTCTTCGGTTCTCCACAAATCTCCCATGCCTATCTTCGATGCCATTCTTTCGAATTCCGACTATCAACTGTTTGTATTCTTAATACTTTTCTGTTGCTTCATGCACAGATTCAATAATTCCCCTTTCTGCCCTTTAATACACTTATACCAGAATTTGAATATTCTCTCTATTATTATTCCCCTCCTTTTTGTATTATCCAACTCTAGTAATGCCATTTACTTTTAATAAATATGTTTTATATTTAAATTTATACGCTACTTAATTGAGATATTCTATTGTATACTTTTATTTAAGCTAAAATGTGCTGAGCCAATCTTGCGAAGCTATTTTATCAGATTAATAAATTAAAAAAGAACATTTGGTGTGATTAACTGTATTGAATTTATTTGTTTGACATAAATGAGGATTTATGTATTTAGGTTTGTTTCTGTGTCGTTATTTTGTAATTTCCAAAGTTAATTTATTTGGTCCTATGTTAATTACGTAATGTAGTTCATAGCTAGAAGCTCTAGCCACTTTTTGCACAATCCCTTTCCACTCACTCATTAGAAATATACCTTTTAAGGTCCCTTGAATAAAACTTGAAGCTGCTTTAAAAAAAGGTTTGTATCTGCGTGTGTTTTTATTTCTTTTATTTAACATTCTCTAACATAGGTCATGTTGGACGATGAATGAAATGGATGAAATGATGCTCAAATGAGCCCATGATCTATACAGATTAGATCCAACATTCATCTTTCAGGATAAGGAGAAACTCTGCAAAAAATCTTAATTGGTAACTTACCTTTATGGATGTGATGTACTATGGCCAATCGTATTGTGTTTGCTATATTTTTTCTTAGTTTGCATTTACTGATCAATATAATTGTGGTCCATTTGCTGAATTTCTGCTGCCAAAACTACTGAATCCATTGGTCTGTCTTATGTTCATGGTTACAAGTATTTAATATTTAGCAATGTGTGATCATATTGTCTTAAAATTTCTAATATTGATTTAGCATTTTCTTTAAGTGCATTATGTTTACACATTATTAGCAATTTTGAACCACTACTCTTGATAGATTAGTCAACGTAGAATCCGTATGAAAAATCCATAGAAAGAACTGGTTGAATCTGTTATACATGAACCGGCTTTTGGAGACTTTTCCAAAGAAGAACAATAATTAATGCTTGTCTATATTGCCTTCTCTATGCAAAACAGCACCAGTTTATCTTTCACATTTATTACATTATTACCTTTAAACATTCACATTATTACCTTTAAACCTGAAAGAAACATTACTATTATATTTTAAATTATTCCTAATAGCTAAGACATCTTCAAACATACGAAGCAATTACCACTTTGGCGTGAGCTATAACTTGCTGCGTGCACTTCTTGTTTCATGGGACTGACACCATGTGCGCTGTAGTCGCACTCTACACGCGAGGTAAATTACAACTGCAGTTTCCTTCCCAGTTTGGTTTTTCGACATTATTTTAGTGTTAACCTTTTTATTTTCTGCACCACAAACGTACACAAAAGGTGCAGCGGGCGCTACATTCTAACCATTCATATAGATGTATATCTTGAGATCACTAAAACAACAAAAACATTTTTTTCAGCAAAACTCAAAACTGGAAAACCGGATACATACCAACATATACAAAATTTAAACGATAAGAAGTAAAAGATATCCCCGCAATCCTGTACTACGAATGCCGCGACTATTGCTAGATAAATTCTGTAGAGCCGCTGCTCTCAGCTATATTAAACCTATTTATACGCTTTGTTCTTCCGTTTCTGTTTCCTTTTGGAGCATTATAGAAAATACTAGAGCAACCATAATTAGTTAATGAACATAAAAATATTGCAAAAAGGGTCAAACCTAAATTAATTTGTTGTGGGAATGAGGACAGAGATATACAACATAACTCGAACAAAATTGATGAATTTGTCAAATACATGCGTGTGTAAGTACTACTACAGTCGCGAGTAGACATTCAGCCTCAAACTGAACATTGTTCTACCATGAAAGTGTGCTCAAGTTTCTTTAAATTCTTTATCTCTGACCAGCATTCAGATGTTCTGTCATTTTTCTTTAAACAGACTTCGCAGAGAGATTACTTGAGATTTCCTCTTACAAATTGTTTTGTTAAGAATTGTTTCCTCTGAATATTAGCACTTCTCTGCTGATATCTCTCATTACTTGCATTTAGTGCTCCTTCACCTGAAGTGTTGTCTTTTTGTCTGGCTTGATTTTGTTCCAAGATTCTAATTTTTAGGTTTTCAACATTGGATAGCTCATTCCTGGATACAATGGCACTTCCAACATTTCTTATATGAAGATGATATAGCATATATTTATCACGACATCCGTTTGTTCTGGTTCGTCAACATTGCTCAAGAGTTTGTTGAGATAATCACGTATATTTTCTATGCTGGGCATTTCCTATACAACTAATTGCTGGAAAAGCGTAGCCTTTCGAACAGGGTCTGAAATTTTACGTCTTTTGAGGTTACGTAATGCTTTATTTGTTTTAATTCTGGAGGTGAAATCACGAGAATCAATTCCGCCTTTTCATGTAAATCAGTTGCTCTTCGAATTTGACGTCAGTTTTCGTCTTTGTTTCTTCTCCGTTCACAAAGCCAGAAGGTCCAATGCGAGTGAGCACGGCTTGCGCTTGCATTTTCCATGTATCGCAATTGTCTTTCTTTAGGGTTCGATACGACAAACACTGGTATTCCTAGCCAGTTTTATAAACCTTTTCTTTTGGACATGCAATTTTTGCAAAGTAAATTTGGCGGATAATTAAGTAATTTGCTGAATACAAAGTAAGACCATCGTTTCCCTCTCAGTAATCTATACCGCTTTATTTGCGTATATTTTACACTTTATTCAAACTGGGAAAGATCTGGCCCCATAAGCTGTTGTTAATTTACTAATTAATTGCATATTATTCTGAATTACATGTACGAAAAAGATACAAAATTCATGATGAGTTGAAGGCAACAATTTTAGAATGTACAATCTGATATCATAAATAGCGGGTCAGTTATTCACTACAAAACAGGTGAGAGTGTACAATGTCTTTACTTGACAACAAGTTTTCTCCGAAGCGCAATAAACAAAGGATAACTGACCTCACGTTCTTGTTGCATATAATTGATTTGAAATATCTTTTGCAGTCAAGAAACAAGCTGTGATTTAATTCAGCTTTAAAAATTTTGTTTGTTCTTTGATTTCAAACCCAGACATGGAAATATTTAAAATTTTCGTTCATTAAAGGCACAAAATTGTGTACGTCCAGAATATCTTGTGATACATTGTTTTAATTTCGGCATTAAGTGCCCAAAATTACACCTAAACTTAAACATTTTGACTACGTTTTCAACGCCTTCTGTAACAGTTATATCAAATTTTCAAATAGGGCTGGTAAGACTAATGTACGACGCAGTCTTAAGACACGTATTGTCTGTATAGCTGTTATTTAATTAAATTTTACAGGTATACCCGCATATAAGGTACTTGGTTTCAAACTTATATCAATGTTCCATACTAAATACAAATGTTTAGAAAACAGTTAACTGAAATCACAAATGTACATAACTATTGAGATTTCCTCATTTGGCTACTGCTGGATTATTTCACATTGTTCATTGTGTAATCACAACCATCTACAGAGGAATCACCGAAGTGAATGAATATACAACGAATTACTTGATTTTGTTACAGTTATACAACACTCAGTAGGCTTTCGTTCCAGACAACCATAACTTCTGTTACTTTATATTGATTCCTGTATCAAATATAGCATAAAATTACTATGATTCACATTAAGCATTTCTTCTATACTGAAACAGAGCAGGACATCTTCTTATGTTTAGGAAAGCATTTGTAATAACTATGATAATTTGATACATATATAGTAATTATGACCTGCGCGACATCTACTAACGTCTACGTGAAGTTAGTGCTTCATAAGGCTTTCAGCGTGTGCCGCTGTGACCGGAGTCACTCTGTAAACAGGAAGAACATCCGAATTGCAGTTTTGTATCTGGTAGTTTCTTCTCTTCTTTCTTTATGGCGTTAAATTAATACTTTCTGTATCTCGAATGTACATAGTAAGTAAGGAGGGGGTTACACTCTATTAAAATATTAAATGCTGAGGTTACTTTGAAAAATATATTATTGTAGAATCTGAATCTTAAATGAATAAAAAATATTTTGAAACAAACGTTACAACAGGAAAGTCAGTTAAACATCAAACTGTGCATATCTTCAGCATTTTCAGGCTGACACTCGAAACTTTTCTATTACTATTCCTAAACATTTAAAGTTTAAGGAATAAGTAAAAAGATGAAGGAAGGCTAAAACCCAAAATGGTACCAACATTATTAAAGTTTACAATTTAAATAGATATAAAAGTCAATTAGTACAAATCTTATCAAATCAAATTAATAAATACAGTCTAAAGTCTAACCATGTACTTAGGTCGGTGTTGCTATAGCCGCGGTTAATCTGAGCAATATCTCCGCTAATACAACTAATAATGAAAGTAAACATTTATTATACAATCTAAATAATAAATATAAATTTAACTTAAAACCTTACCGCAATAGCTACATCTCCTACTTTAGTTAATCCGATATTATAATATTTTACATTCTGATAATACATAACTAAACAATTAAGTGTAACATCTCCTTATATATAGCACAAAGACAAATATAATATCACTTAACACTACAAATTAATACAAAATTAACAATTTAAAGGAAATCAATGTAATTTTAATAAAAAGTACTCACGACAATAAGCTACAGATAAATAAACAGTTGAACTGTTACTTGACGTAAGCTTACCAATGTCAACTCCTGACAGTCCAACATACAATTCGTATCTTACAAATTACAATTATACAACATATGATTCATATGCACTAGGTGTTGAAAGTTTTTCTCTTGCACATTTAAATTTTGAACCTGTTTCACTATATTCTGCACAGTTCTTTCGCTGTTCACCTTTGCTGTGCTTGTAATTTACGTCCTCCAACGTTGTCATATCGAACGATGAATGGAATAGGTGAAATGATGCTCAAATGAGCCCAGGGTCCTTAGAGCTTAGAGTAACCAGACATTTGTCTTTCAGGATAAGGGAAAACCTCGGAAAAGCCTTATCCAGGTAACTCACCCTGACCGAGATTCGAACTCGGGACCTCTTGTTGCCCGCGTCGGTAACGTAAGATGGTAGCGTGACTGCCTCACGTTCAAGAGGTCCCAAGTTCGAATCTCGGTCAGGGTGTAACACCTGGATAAGGTTTTTCCGGGGTTTTCCCTTATCCTGAAAGACGAATGTCGGGTAGATATAAGCTCCATGAACCCTGCGCTAATTTGAGCATAATTTCACCCATTCCATTCATCGTCCGATATGACTTAACTTTGGAGGACGTAACAAGAAGAAAGGGGTAACGCTTGCAGTGAGGCAGACACGCTGCCACCACGCTATCGAGGCGGGCGTTGCTGTTGTAGCATTATTTAATACAATAGAGTTATATAAGTTTCTCTTCTTATAAAACTTTCAACACACTGAGTACTTTGTGAGCAATCCGACTTTACGTGGCAGTGGTTGCATTTCGAACACATCCACTGTAAAAGACTTATGTGCTGTATCACCGAACGGTACAGGGAATGGTGACGCAATATCATTTATATGTTTGTGTTTACGGAAGCTTCCACTGTTGGCCGTATACATTCATTCTGCAGATAGGTTGCACCTTTAAGGGCGGGCCATTCCCTCCGAGAGGAGCACGCTTAATCGTGATGCTGGATTTCAGTTCAGCTCCTCTTAGAAACCGGCCTTAAAATGGAAATCCGTCGACTTAAGGATCACAGAGCTATACAGCTTAATCATTAAGTTAAGCAGTTACGCTTCTTTGCCATAATTAATTTTTCTACACTCACGCCATCTCTTGACCAGGCATTTAATTGACTGAAAACAGTCTTTTGTTCAGTTATGTGTGTATTGGCAGAATTTTATCTTTGTTGATATTTGTGTTATATCCAGTTACACATTTAGTGGTTATAGTATTCCTTAAATATCCTGATTATGGGAGCGATGTACGCTCCCGAAACGTCAATTTCTAATCGTCTTTTCACCTGGCTTGTTTCCCGAGAAGATTTTGAACAATATTCGTTGCATGGAAAGCTTCTATTATTTTAGCTTGTACCTTTATCATAGATACAAATTCAGCTTAGTTATAGAGTGCACTAGAGCACAAGGGACTATTGACGTCACACATCTTTGTCCTAGAGGAACAAAAGTGCTCCTTTGTTCAGATGTAAACTGACCCGGCCAGACCAATAAACTCGAACGGCAATCAGGTGCTCGAGATTAAGTAACATGGACTAGAGAATGGCTATTTGAAACTATCAACCATGCTGCTCATTAGGTGCAGCGAAACCTTTCCTAATTAGACGCTTTTATCTTCACGACCTTTGGGAATTAATATGGCGCGTTACCTAATCCACATGCAATCCAAAACCTTTGTTACGATTTTTCTAATTCTAGCGTTTCCACTTTGGATCAAAGCGGGATGACAAATGAACTTCAGTACCCCGTCGCTTCAAACAAATGTGTACAGTATACCTGTGTATGAAGATGCTTGACAATATCGCACGAAAAGTGTCATCCTCGCACATCATGTGTAGTACTCACACAACTTTCTCTACTCTTGTGCAAACCATTTTTACAAAAAACACATTCCTCTTCTTACTTCGCGCTAATCGAGACAAATATTTACTTGTAACTTATTTTCTTGTGAATGTAAGGGAATGAGGCCTTTAAGTGATAGTCAGATACTCTGAGAATTAATCTTTGTTTCATATAACCTTGCCCCGATGACATGTATCACTCCGCGTGCAACTACCTTCCCCCTGACCCTAATTGGCTAATGTTTTCGCGTCATAGGCCATAGGCGGTGCCTTCCCGTCATATTTAAACCTGCAGTAAATGTAATAATTGCCGGGAAGATAGATAGAGTCATACAAATAAGGATATGAAGGCATTAAAAAGTACAAGTTTATAATGAAACTGAGCAAGTTGAAACTAAATGAATGAGCAATAAAACTGAAAATTTATAATGAAAGGCCTTCGGCCTTTTCCACTGTTTTTTTTTAAACCATCACACATACCTTGCAAAAATGCTTGCTTTTTAGTCTTAAAAGTCGTGTAACGCCATACTTGTCGTGTGTCCTTCATTCACCCAAGTCTCGTCTAGGTAGTATATTTTGCGATTTTTATCCTGGTAGAGTCTGATTGTCCTTAAATAACGTCTTCACCACACAGCAATATCGCCCCTGGAAGGGTAAGTTTTCCTGTTGTCTCAGTTTCCTGTCGCGAGGTTCCTACGCATCTAGCTCACTTGTAAATTCAGAGCACAGCTGTTCGACTTCTCTCACTGACAAAGACAGATTCTTCTCTGTGAGTGCATTAAACACATGCACCACAATTCTTTTTTCGCCGCTTTGTAAAAGTTTTCCCTTGCGATACTTCAGCGAAAAACTGGCGGTATACTCTGCCATTATGCATATAATAAGTACACGCGCAATAAACGATCATTAAATAATTTAGCTCTCGCACTCGGCACAACTAACCTTCGAATGGTGATATATGATTAATGCAGTTCGAAACAAGGTCAGTGATAAAAGTCATATAAACAAATATGTCATCACTACCGCTTTATCACGTGCTATTGTGCCATATATATATATATATATATATATATATATATATATATATATATATATATATATATATATATTTGTAATTTACGCCTCCAACGCTGAGTCATATCGGACGACGATGAATGGAATATATGAAATGATGCCCAAATGAGTCCGGGGTTCATGGAGCGTAGAGTTACTCGATATTCGTCTTTACAGGATAAGGGAAAACCCCGGGAAAAACCTTATCCAAGTAACTCACCCTGACCCAGATTCGAACTTGGGACCTCTTGAACGTGAGGCAGTCATGCTATCACCACGCTACCAAGGCGGCCTATCGTGTCATATGAAAGGCGGGCTTGAGAGCAAAGGAACCACCTCTTTACTTCGTTTAAGAATTAACATGAATTTCAGATAAATCAACTCTGTTGCGTAATATATTTAGTTCAAACAGTTACGAGAATATAAATTTGACAATTCTCTTCCAAAATATAAAGATAGATCACCATGTTAAATAACGAACTAATTTTTACCGCACAATAGTCTATACTACAATAGCAGCCAATGAGAGGCGATTAGGCCACGTGACCGTTAAGAGATACGGGGCAAGCTTATGTGAAACAAGGATTAGTAGCTATCTCATGGCTATAAAATGCTGTTGTCTTTGCACGCCTAAAGGTAAAAGTGTATGACAAGGAATAGCTCGGAAATGTTTCACTCCAGCATAAAAGATATATTTGACATAAATTGTATGTTATAGCGAAATACGCATTTTTGTGTAGTAGGATTTCGTCTTCTCTTACTATTCATCAGTTATGCAAAACTCATCGAGAAAGAAGAGGACTTAAAAGAGTAATCCTAGAAAATTCACGGTATACCTTTCATCTGCAAGTATTTTAAACATGTAGTATTTTAATTAAAATGACAGCCATTTTTGTAAAAAAAATCTAAATTTTCTAAAAATTTAAGCAAAGAGAAGACTAGAGTGAGGTGTTTTCTTGAAAATCTTCGTGTTTCATCCGTGAAAGACGCTAAACTAAAAACTCAAATTTGATATTAAATCGACTTCTCTTTTTGTTTGCTTAGTTATTCACAAGAACCCGCGCAGCCCACCTCTATGGTGTAGAGGTAGCGTGTCTGCCTCACATTTAAGAGATGCTCAGTTTGAATCTCGGTCAAGACGAGTTATCTGGATAAGGTATTTCCCTTATCGTGAAACATGATATCAAGTAATCTAAGCTCTATGGATCCTGGCTCATTTGAACCTTATATCACCAATTTCATTCATCGTCCTATGTGACTAAATAATGGAGGAGGTTAATTAAAAATAGAACTACCGCGGTATTTGCGTACCGACCAGGGTAAACCCACGGTCAGAATGGAAGTTTATCCTCTGATAGTCCAAATTGTTGTTGATAAAACTTCCCTTGGAAGGTGAATGCTTGCTTAATACAGACTTCTGTGAATTTAATGTATTCATTAATCTAAATGTTGATCGTATCAATAGATTCTAGCCTAGTCAAACCTAGGCGGAACACCACGAACATAAACCTCACATATTATCGCAGTCATCTCCATCGGTTAGTTCTTACGCTATGCTAAGTTCACATAATGGAGGAACAGTATAAGAGGTCCTGAGTTGAAATCTCGGTCAGGGTGAGTTACCTGGATAAAATTTTTCCGGGGTTTTCTCTTACCCTTAAAGACGAATGTCGGGTGGCTCTATGCTCCATGAACCGTGGACATGTTTGAGCACCATTTCACTTACTTCATTCACCGTCCGATATGACTTTACGTTGGAGGACGTAAAATTAAAAAAAAAATAAGAAAAAACCACTATAAGATGTAAAGTGAGGGCATGCTCATTAAGGTTTGGAAGTAAATCGAACCCATTATACTTATTTATGGAAACTAAAGACTCGCAAAGTGTTTAATTTTTCATAAAATTATGCCTAGCTTGACACTATAGCATTTATGCCAATGGGGATTACGATCACTATACACAGGAAAATTTATGAAATCAAATCGACTAAATGACTAACTAAAATCACATATTTCAGCATTCATGATTAATATGTGCCTGGTTATAATAGCCTGTTACGTTAATAAATAGACTCACATTAACTATAATAATATTGTGTTAAATATTACTCACATATCACTAAATGTTTAGAAAACATGATTACATATTTAACTCAAAACCTAAATTTACATATATAAGAAGTAATAGAAGTGCGTGTTGGTCCTTCATTCATTTTTCGGTTTAAATTTTGTCTAATATATATATATACAGGTTTCTTCTATAAGAAAAATTTATATCAAATATGTAATAAACATTTCTGCAAAAAGCAACCAAAGATGCAAATAAAATGAATCTTGAAAGGTTACCTGTTGCGACCTTATGATTTGTTAATAAGTGATCTCATAAGTAAAGTCTTTTTTCATTTTGATATTTTGGAAAGTTTATTGGGTTTCTTCGGTTAGTCAACGTTATTTAATGGATGCCATGGCTAGTGTTGCGTGTATTGCGAGCACGTACCAGTCTTCGGCTGTTAATAAACTATCACAGAATAGAGATACCAAAGTTTGAACTTAGAGTACTTCTAAAGCACTACTAGAAACAACATTAAATTCGCTGTCGTAGCTCGAAGAATATATGAAGGGGAAGGAGAAGGTGTCGCTCGTGAACGTGTGACACAACGATGGTTCAAACGTTTCAACAGTAGAGACAAAACACTAAAGATTTAGCCCGTTATGGAAGATCTAAAGTATGGAATATTGAGGATACACGACAAGTTTTGTGGGAAAATCCGGAAAAAAAGTATCAGTAGGCTTTCAGAAGAAATTGGTGCATCGAAAGATACCATACATCGCCACCACGGTAAACCTCACATGTTATCGCAGTCATCTCCATTCGTCAGTTCTTATGCTATTCTAAGTTCACATAATGGAGCGAAGTGGAGACATACTCACTGATGGAAACGTAGAGTCAGACTGAAAAATTCAATGCCATAGCCGGGATTTGAACCACGGATCTTCTGGTTTCCGTCCAGCCGCACTACCATTGTGCTACTATGGCCAACGTGCCGATATGACATTAAATTCTCCAACTGACTCGTATTTTCCACAATTTAGCCTACACACGGCCAGTGTGAAAGAATAATTAATTTCCATTAATTATACTCATTGATGTTTCGAAATAAATACGTCACACCGGCGGTGCTGATATGAATCTGTCTATGGAGAGGTCGCTAACAAACATTACATAGGAATTCCTTTTGGTGCAATATTGCCTGCTATAGGAGCCAATGAAAGCCCATAGAAATTAAAGTCGAAGTATACTTTCAAAATTAAAAATAAATGGCATTCTTACAAGTGTAGGATGAATCGACAGATCAAAAGTTAGAAGTATGTAATATGGTTATTATATAGATACATAAAAGGCAAGTTAGTTTCATTATTTGGACTGAATGGAGCAATTCAGTTTGATTAATGAATAATGGCCATTTTATTCAAAAGAACAGGAGATCGATTTATAGTGTTGAGCAAGCCATTGAAACGACTGAAGGAAGCATGGATTTTAGCCTAAGGCATTACATTATAGGTAAACATAAACAAATAAGGGGAATTATAGATAATATTGAACTGTGCTCACTTTCTTCTCGGGCAGCCAGCCAGGTGAAGAGATGATTAGATATCAACGTTTCGGGAGTGTACATCTCTCCCATCATCAGGATATTTATAAAATGTTACACCACAAATCAAATAACTGAATATAGCACAAATATAAACAAAGACAAAATACTATCAAAATTTGCATTACTGAACAAAAGACTGTTTTCAGTAAATTAACTGCCAGGTCAGGAGATGGCGTGAGTATAGAAAATTGTACCAAAGAAACGTAACTACTTAACTTAAATATCAAGCTGTATTGATCTTTGCTTCTTAAATCGACGAATTTCCATTTTAAGGCCGGTTTCCAAGAGGAGCTGAACTGAAATCCAGCATCACGATTAAGCGTGCTCCTTTCAGAGGAAATCGCCAAAGCCTCCTTAATTCTCCGCTCCCAGTAACTGTTGCATTTTGCCAAGATGGTCGTCTCCCGAAAGTTTGCTCTATGGTCGTTATCAAAACAATGCTCTGCCAGCTCAGACTTCTCAGGTTGCATTAAACGAATGCTCCGTTCATGTTCGATTATTCTGGAAGCGATGGTCCTTCCGGTTTGTCTCTGGCCCACAGAGATTTGTCTAACTCTGATTCCGGCCACTTAAAACAAGAATTACAACATCTGAAACTCACTTTCCGACGAAACGCATACTCCGAATATGACGTTGAAGCCTCGATCACCAAAGCTAAGAAAGGGAAACCTGTAATACAGCAAGCGTCAGATAAGCCTATCGCTACAGCCTGTATCCCGTTTACTGGCAATCTATCCGGCAGAATCAGCAGAATGGTCGCCAAATAGAGCATCAGGACCATCCACAAGTCTCCTCCGAAGATTAAACATCTGTTGAGACCAGTGAAAGACAAACTGGACTTCCAAGTTCCGGGAGTGTACCGCATTAACTATGAATGTGGGACATCGTATATAGGACAAACCGGAAGGACCATCGCTACTAGAATAATCGAACAAGAACGGAGCATTCGTTTAATGCAATCTGAGAAGTCTGGACTGGCAGAGCATTTTCTTGATAACGACCATAGAGCCAACTTTCGGGAGACGACCATCTTGACAATATGCAACAGTTACAGGGAGCGGAGAATTAAGGAGGCTTTGTCCATTTCCTCTGAAACGAGCACGCTTAATTGTGGTGCTGGATTTCAGTTCAACTCCTCTTGGAAACCGGCCTTAAAATGGAAATCCGTCGATTTAAGAAGCAAAGGTCAATACAGTTTGATATTTAAGTTAGGTAGTTACGTTTCTTTGACACAATTTTCTATACTCACGCCATCTCCTGACCTGGCATTTAATTTACTGAAAACAGGGTTTTGTTCAGTAATGCGAATTTTGATAGCGTTTTGTCTTTGTTTATATTGGTGTTATATCCAGTATTTCATTTGTGGTTATAACATGTAATAAATATCCTGATGATGGGAGAGATGCATACTCCCGAAACGTCAATATCTAATCGTCTTTTCATCTAGCTTGCTGCCCGAGAAGAAAGCGAGCATATTCGTCATCAGAAAAGCTTGAGGTCTTACTTTAATATTCAACTGCTTAAATGTAATTTTTAGATACTAAATTCCAAGTCTGCTACAAAATATGCCTACCAATACATAAGCAATTAATTACATGTTATTAAGGTCTGCGGTAAAAATACAAAATTTTAGCAGTGTAGCAACTTCATTTGTATGTTATAGGGAATGAATAAAAATAGCCTATCATGGCAAAAGTAATAAAATATTTGTCGTAGTGGTATTTTACAACATGGTTGCGCCTTTATGAAGTCCTAGCGAAGATGCACGTTTTAGGTGAATGTTCCAATAAAAAGCGCAGAGCCATCTTGACAGCCGTGTGCAGTATAATATAGTGAATGCGTCGACGTGCAGGAAGATGGAATTTTTTTCCTCCCACGCCCGCTCGAAGCGTCACTAAAGTCAGTTTTTCGAATATACATGTAGATACGTAACGAGTATCCGTTTTCCAGGGCTGTTAAATTGGCAGCGCTCCAGGAAGACCTGGCGCGATGCGACGTTCCTGAAGGGAATTCCCTTGTCGTAGACTCTAGCTAAAACAGGATAATCCATTTACCGGTGACAGGCATTTCCTACTGCCGGAATGCATTCTCTCCGCTCTAAATAATTATCAGAACACTGTAACAGCTCCTAGCTTCCTAATGCGTCATGCTATCGTATACCATAATTATTATAATAGCCCATCTCTCCACATCGTACACCATCAAATGTTTCTATTCTACTCTATCTCTCCTTAGCTTACACGTAGAGTAAGTTTACATTTCAGAAAGAGCTAAGTCACTGTGAGGTCACCGAAAATACACGTTTTTGAAGTCTCCGTTGTTAAAAAAAAAAAAAAAAAATTAAGAAAATGTCCATTTGTTTGCCCGTTTCTCGAAACCAAAATACTAAAATGGAATATGTCGTAAAATTATATACATTTGTTTTGAAATTCACCATAGACCAACGCCTGCCTCAGTAGCGTGGTGGTAGAGTGTCTGCCTCACGTTCAAGAGGTCCTGAGTTCAAATCTCGGTCAGAGTGAGTTACCTGGATAAGCTTTTTCCGGGGTTTTCCCTTATCTTTGAAGACGAATGTCGGGTAACTCTAAGCTCGATGGATCCTGGGCTCATTTGAGCATCCTTTAGCCCATTCCATTCATCGTCCGATATGACTTAACGCTGTAGGACGTAAAATTAAAAAAAAAGTACATTCCAAGGATATGACACAGTTTTTTAAAATAAATTCCCCAAATGAAGGTACCTTTACATATGCTGCCCAAGTTCATACAAAAGAGGGGAGGACGGATTTGCCTCCACCTGTTTTCGCCAAGCTATAACTCATTAATATAATAATATATAATATAATATATAACATGTTTATTAGCCATAGGAATTCATACAGAATTATAGGCATTGTCAATATAGTTACAGTATTTAACAATATTTACAGTTCATATATATGAGGTATTTACAATCTAAAGTTTTCAAATAATGTGAAAGCTAAAATTCTTCATTGATGAGTCTTTCAATCTCGGACACATGAAACAAGAATAGAAATAGAGCACATTAGTATAATTATGCACAACAAAATGATTAATTTATGCACTGATTTTTTTAAGAAGTTGTGTAGCTCTGCCTTAAACTTTTTATAGAGGGTATGTTTTTTAATCGATTTTTATGTATGTATGTATTTATTCACTGCAATTGGGTACTACCCGGTGGCAGAGTTAAGAATACAGATCAAATTACAAATACTATATTTACAACAATAACACAATAAACAATACAAAAATGATATTATTTTAACTTTAGTCACTTAAAACATATCTAATTAATTCTCTATTTACATATTATATACCATTATAATTTAAAAGTTAAACTATAAACCATCTAGATTTTTTCAAATTTCTTCAGCGACAGGGGACAGCCCTGAAAGTCTGCTACAGGCAATTCATTCCATTCTTCAATGGTTCTATTAACAAAAGAAAATTTTCCTACGTCGGTTCTGCATCTTCTACCCTTAATTTTATACCTATGATCGTTTCGTCCATAATAATCCGGATTATCTAACCTTACATTAACGTCCACCTATACCTTTACACCAGCATTAGCTTTGAATAATGCTACCAACCTATGTTTTTTACGCCTAATTCTTAATTCCTCCCATTTAGTCTCATCTCCTTTTATAGGCCCAAAATACTTGCCTCTTTTTATGAATTTTATTGGCCTCTTCTGTATTTTTTCTAACGGATCGATTTGGTTAGCTCTATACGGGTCCCAGCATGCTACTCCATATTCCATAACCGGCCGCACTAAGGCCTTGTAGGCAATTTCCTTGGACCTAGCGCTCCCCTTTTTCAATATTCTCATTACGAAATGTAATGCCTTCCACACATTCCTAGAGTGACAGTGGTTGTATAGCTTTAAACCCATGTATTTGACAGAAGTCCCAAATAGTTTTGTTTTATGAATATAGGTGTGTAATTTGTCTTTATTACGTGTGTTATGGATATGTATTTTAGCATTCGTGACATAGTTTGCAGTATTAGTCTTCATGTAAACAGCTGTTTCATATATAAACTTGGTATGGTCAAGATATTCAAATCTCTGAAATGATATCTGCAGCATTCCATTTTTGGAATACTAACCATAATTCGTAATGCTTTCTTCTGTAGCTTAAATATCATCTTAATATTTGTAATATTTCCCCATACTGGTATTTAAAAATTTAATGGGTTTTAAAAGAAAACCGCTCTAAGGCTTGGTAACCTAAATATGTGAAGAGGAAGTGATTCATGCACAAAACGAAGACGGTAGGATAGAGCGACAACGTGACATTAGCTTTTGAGAGACAACTTGTGCACCGCTGTGTAACACGTTTCAATACTTTCTCAAAAACTACTCATTACAGATATATCTTTAAAATTTAAAACGTATAAGTACTTTAAATTACCTGGGACTTGCCTCTGAAGTCCTCTTCACTTAGAATGGTATTTGAATAATTACACATAATTGTAAAGCGTAAGAAATGGAATAAAATTTGCTGCACAAAAGGAAGCAGCTCATTAAAGCACACGATTTATGTCAAGTAGTTTTCTTTTAGTTCCTTTTGGAGCAATCCTTTCATAGATTTGACATTACTCATAGTTTCTTAAGCTGCTTTCCATGAAAAAAAATCAAAGCAATCACATAATGACTCACTTTTTAATGGAATTGCCTATTACTTAAGGCTCCATTATGTCTCTTATAAACAAATAAATATGTAATAAAAGTTTTTTCAGATTTTACTTACTTTAATGAGAATTGCATTGAAAGACAAACAATTTTCAGAATATTTTTTGTACGGTCAGTGGAGGAAGTAACATAAATGTAAAACATCAGGTTCTTTAACATTCTGGTAAGAATTATGCTCAACTATGTAATAATAATGTTTTATTTTTAGATATAAGACATATCTGTCTTATTTTGCGAAGTCATTTTCCAGGTGTGTTAGGTTTTTCAATAACAATATACATAGAGTCAACATGCAGAATTCAATGCCATATCGTGACATTAAATGGAGAATTTAATATCAGGACGGTATGTTGGCCATGGTAGGTCAATGTGTTAGAGTGACTGGATGGATACCAGGAGATCCATGGTTCAAATCCCGGCCATGGCATTGCATTTTTCATGTTGACTCTATCTATCAAAAACCTTAGCCTTTATATGGCTAGTGCGAAGAAATGATTAATTTCCATCAATTAACTAAAATAATAAGAGTTAAATGATGAAGCCTGGGACTCAAGTACTTACGATAGTAAGTCACCACAAACGGTGTGTCTAGAATGCGAGAGCCCGTAGTGGTTTACCGGGGAAATGTGTGAGTCAAATGGAGAATTTAATGTTAGGACGGCACGTTAGCCATGGTAGCTCAATGGGGTAGAGCGACTGGAAGGAAACCAGAAGATCGGTGGTTCAAATCCCGGCCATGGCATTGAATTTTTCATGTTGACTCTATCTAACAATATACAGGTTTCAAATTCCGATATTTTATTCAATTATCTGTAATGTTACTGTTATTAGATTATGTTTTTTTTATTATTCATACTTCTGTTATATTTAACCTCAACAGAATGAATAAGCAAATACTTAAACAGATCATAAATTATGTGCCAGTTGTAACAACTTCGACCATCAGTCGTAGTTTACCATAACAACGAAGTTCAAATAATCTGTTGAGGTGAGTATAGGACGTGCATTGCTTCAGGATCGAGGAATAGTTTTAAAATACAAGAAAAAGTCAAATTTTTTGTCTTTCCTGAATTCTGCTATACTTTCTACATATTATACTGTACTTCGTCTTTTCTATGAAGCTATGTTTCATTACGCTGAGTGAGTTATTGATTAAAAGTAATTTTTAATGAACTTGGAGATCGTCACCTCAGATCTATGCTCCCAGTTTAACAGCTATAGCTGCTATGATGATTTACTGAGATAACTATATTTAGGAAGAGGTTTGAGTGGTTGATGCTGCAAGTGTAAGCGGCTAATTTGACAATGATATTGTCACTTTGGGATCACAAAGATTACTGTGGATAGAAGTCGAGCAGCCATTACTGTTCCCAGCGGAAGGGTCACACAGCCTTCCTTCAGTGGCTAACGTGACGAAGACAAAATAGAGTCGTATTGTTAATGGGCAGATACCATTCTAGACGTTCTAAAATGTAATTCGAGAACATTTGACTAACGTTATAAGGCCTGCTGAAGTGAAATAGTGTTTAGTTCGTTTCGAGTTGAGTTCACGAGTGCAGCTCCGAGGTAAAGATTCGGCGCCGTGAATCACGCATCAGGTCATTTGAGTTGTGTGAATCGACACAAGAGTGCAAGAAGCGCAGTGTGTTCCACGCTCCTTGATGATGAGTAGGCAAGCAGTGGAACGGTGCAATGAATCGGTCAAGAGGAAATGTCGGAGCTGTTGTGTTCAGAGCGGGCGTGAAGCTCCGTGTGAGAAGTAAACCGTTGTGTAAGTCAGAGTAACTAATAGCTACACTACATGCAACAAAGACACATAAATATTGACTTTCCGTTGGGCGCGTCAACTGTCGTGACGCCCGTAGTCAAGATGTATCTGCTGGATACCCGCCTCGGTAGCGTAGACGGTAGCGTGTCTGCCTCACGTTCAAGAGTTCCCGAGTTCGAATCTCGGTTAGGGTGAGCTACCTGGATAAGGTTTTCCAGGGTTTTCCCTTATCCTGAACGGCTAATGTCGGGTAACTCTAAGCTCCATGGACCCCGGACTCATTTGAGCATCATTTCACCCATTTCATCCATCGTCCGATATGACTTAAAGTTGGAGGACGTAAGTTTAAAAAAATCTGCTGGATACGTATGCCGTTTTATTGTGTTTTAATATCGGGTTTCAATAGTTTAAAAACGAATGCATCTTATGAATCGAAAGCGTTTCTCGGACATAGCCATCCTGAAAATATTGACTCCAAGGACATCTGTAGTCTAGAAGTCGTCAATATTTTGCCGTCTCCGCTTAACACACCAGTAAGGTATAATAAGGCAATAAAGGCTTTCATTTCTTTTATGCCTGTGTCTCTGCAATGACTCTCACATTCATATTTCACTTTGAAATCATCTGTGCGTCTGTTGGTGTGTTGCACAATTATATTTAGAATATCAGCACTGACCTCTTGCATTCGTTCTCATCGGGTACTGAAGGTATTATCTGGAGCATCTTGGGGGGGGGGCGATCGCACAGTAATGTTGAGGCTGTACCGCTCTCTGGTTCGGTCCAAGCTGGACTATGGCAGTTTTATTTATGGCGCAGCGACCGCCTCTAAACTTCGCCTTTTAGACACCGTGCATCATACTGGTATCCGCCTTGCCACAGGAGCTTTCCGCACCACTCGAGTCGACTGCCTCTATGCAGACTCAGGCGAACCTCCACTCCATATTCGTCGCTCGCTGTTACTCTGCTCATCAGCCCTTATCCTGCTTCGCAGCTCGATCGTGCGCGGTTCGATCTCGCTCTTTCAAACAACTCTAGACTCACTACTCCACATTCGGTGTTCTAACAACTTTTTGCCGAACTACTGGGCCGTTACCCTAACTATGTTCCGGTCTTTACAGACGGTTCTCAGTTAGGTAACGCTACGGGTTGCGCGTTCTTCGTTAACGGTGAGGCTCACAAATTTCGACTTCTGGACTCAACTTCGGTCTTCTCAGCAGAGCTGTATGCCATCTTTTATTTGCTCCTTTTTATTTGTAAGTTAGCTCCTGGCTCTTTTATTGTTTGCACTGACTCTCTAAGTGCTCTTCAGGCCTTGCAACAGCTCACTGCCACTCACTCCCTTGTTTTAAAAATACAGGCCCAGATCTCGCAAATGCTTAGTCGCGGATACCATTTTGTTTTTACTTGGACCCCAGGCCATGTGGGGATTTCAGGGAACGACGAGGCGGACGCGGCTGCTAAGTCCGCTTGCCGTTTGCCCCGGAGTTTAACAACTACGGTGCCATACCAGGATGTGCAACGTTTTTTCCGTCGCCAACTCCTATCTGCTTGGCAGCACTCCTGGACAGCTTTGGAAGGCACACAACTCCGGGCGATAAAGAAGAGCGTACAACCCTGGCTAACTTCCTGCAGGGATAACCGGCGGGCCGAGGTGATACTCACCCGGCTGAGAATTGGGCACACACGAGCGACTCATGGCCATCTGTTAAGAGGGGAACCGGCCCCTGTGTGTGCTCCATGTGCAGTACGCCTCACTGTGCGGCATGTATTGCTCGATTGCCCGCAGTACGCCCGCGTTCGCCAGTCA
>CM060947.1:242871164-242913664 GCA_030765055.1 Mantis religiosa | reverse complement strand
AAAATGGCATTGGGCGGTAGTAACTGCAGAGCCCTTTAGCACGGGAAGCTGGTACCAAACGGCAAGCTTGAACCACACTAGACATTTCTCTGAGAAAGTTCTAGTTTATATCTGCAGATGCACAAGCAGGTGCGGCCTAAATAAAAACTGTGACACAAGCGGTTGACCTGAGATCGTATCCCTTGGGATGCAAACGGCAAAGAGACATTAATCACTGTGACACCATGTGTCACCAGATGCAGGCAGTCGTGCTCTAAGTGCAAGCTGTTGCCTGGAAGGATTACGTGTCCCAGTGTATTAATTCCATGTATCACTCCTCCAAAAGTCCCTCATCTCTGATGTTGCTTGCATACACAGCGTGCTTCTGCTTTAACTATTCAGTACCTCCATTCAAAGGAAAAGACAACTGATGTATTACATTCTCGTGACTTTTAGAAATTCTTGTTAAGTATTTAATTTTTCTTTGTATTTAATGTAATTTGATGCATGTATTATTTAATTGCTACCAGTTTGACTTGTTTTGTGTTATTCATTGTTAGGTATTACTTTTAGGGATAATAAATTCCACCATATCTTTTGAGCAGATGATTTTTACTGTGACGTATTTCGCTTTATGCTTTATTGTGTTTTATTGTAAATTACATAAATTCATTACTGCTTTTAATTTTTACTAATACTGATGTTTAGAATACTTTACCTTACTAATTACTAGAGAAAGTATGTCACCGAGGCATTGTTGTATCGCTAACGCAAGCTGCAGGCGGCGCGTGGGCGAGCGCTGCACGCTTGCCGAGAGAGAGAGAGACACTTGCAACAAGGTCTACCCGAAAGTCCGAAGATTTCGGCCTCTATCAGCCCGGAAGCGATGGAAAACTCTGGAGTTCTTTCCTTGGGGCAATACCTTGAGCCTAAAAAGCCCCCCTCCATTGACAACTTCAAGACGGATGAAAGTGGATACGCCATTTTCGTGTGTCAAACCCGCAGGGAAGACTACCGAATAACCTCGGTGGAGCCGCCTGGTGATCTAGCGCACCTTCTACTAGCTCTGCAGAGAGCCAAGAGCGAGAAAAAGTCGTCCGGGTGCTCCCGGAAGGTGGGTAGAGCGCCACGGTACCTATCCGCTGTGCGGATTTACCCGTGCGGTCTTATAGGATTTGTCTTTCCTCCAATGCTTGGATGTCCTTGTTAACCGATGCACCTGATTCGGCCTCTGCTAGTGCTCCTGGCGGCGGGATGAGCTTCCAAGCAGGAGGCCAGTGCCCTAAACCGCCACGCTAGGGGCGGCCTGCGTTGCAGTGTCCGTCCAGCGTGGCGGGGCCAGGAGCGAGAGGTCGGGTGGTTGGGGACCGTTTAGGTTGTGGTTCTCATCGGGGTCACACAGGGGGACCTGACTGCCGGGGGACAGCCGGCGGGCCAGATCCAGCCCTAGCGTGGCAGGGACAGAGTGTAGTGTTGAGGGGATGAGAGGCTGGTCTCACCACCCAAGGGGGTCCTTGGGAAGGCGGTAGCTCTTTCTCCTTCTGGGCACACGGTGGCCATATTGTCCTAGTGCGTTCACTAGGTGGTTGGGATGGGATGTAATCCTGGCATACACTGTGCGTGAGCGTTCACGTACAACGTCCTCAACGTAAGGTATGCCAGAATGGGAGTGTAGGTTGTGTGAAGGAAACATACGTTCGGTATCGTAGATCACTAACTCTGCAGGCTAGTACCCGGGACTTATGAGGCAACCCTCTACCCGCTCCAGGTGGCCGAAGCCTGGCCGGAGGTACCCGATCTCCCACGGGTAACGGGAACACACAACCCCTTCAGGTCCAACCAAGTCGGAACAACTCCCATTCAGGGAGGGGCTTGAATGTTCAGCCCGATGATCATCTAGTAACGCCAGAGGTACCACGAGTCCTAGGGGTCGGTAGCGCCCGCACCGCAGCAGCTGAAGGGGACTGTTCTCCTCCCCTACGGGAAGAGAGAAAGACAGAGAGAACTTGGAATTTCCCGCTGCATCTGATTGTTACCGAACGACCAACTGAATTCTAGAACAATGTTTGGAGGTATAAAAGCCGCAGTATGAGAGTTGCTAGTCAGTTGCTGGTGAGTTGTTAATTGTCTGTGGGCATTTGAAGTGTACAGAAAGTTATTTCTTTCATTTGTTTACGTCTGTTGAAGCAACGGGAGACCTTGAAGATTACGTTTGTGTATGTTACGTCATTTCGCTGCTCTAAGGGGTGTAGAAAACGTCTTTTTACTGAAATAAAGAGCATTTTAACTTTCTGCAAACAAGACGTTTAATTCTGTGAACCCACAAAGTTACAATAATTTTTGGCGTGTGCTATAGGTCACGCGACCGATTTGCATGTTATTATATTATTTAAGCCTTTACATTTCACAATAATTGCTCTGACATTTAGGAAATTTGTATTCAAAAACACATGCCCACTAGTAAACAAAACGTAATGGGTATGAAAATGTTAAGTTACATTTCACTCCCGTGTAATGGACCGGTAATTATTATTTTAGACTCATTCTTCACTTAATAGTTAATCAAGAAATCTATAATAAAAACAGGTATTTCTTACGCTCTTTCAGGGGTAGTTTGTTGCATTTTTCTACGATTGTGCTTTCGTGAACAAAAGTGTTTTGAACGCAAGCTCCTTGTGCATCGTCGTCAGAGGGCATTATATTATTCATTATTTATATTATCAAAATTATAATATTATAGACTTATTCAAAAATACTTTTAAAAGGTCAAGGAGCATGTTCCTTGCACTGAAATAAGGAAAAAAAAAAGTCTCCGAACCAAAATAGTTCAAACTTCGTAAATATAATATATACCAGGTGGCCTACCCAAGTCGTCCTTCGTTGAAGTTAGTTACTCCCAGATAACGTGGACGCCGAAAGGTTTGCCTAAACATGTCAGTAAAGGGGATGTCTTAACAACAGAGAGGGGCGTAAGACCAGAGCTTAAAAGCGAATACCTAACTAATGTAACTGGTCCCGTAACTCGTCGTTGGAGCATTTTCTCACTGCTGTGAGGTTCCGGGTTCGATTTCTAGCTCGAGAAAAGTTGCGGTATAGAAGAATGATTGTCTCTCACCAAAAGAATGCGCACAAGGACCAGAGCACATTAATTATCTTTTTAATGAATATCAAAAGCTCACAGTTAATTTATAAGCAACACATAATGCAAAACAATTTATGTTTCATAATTAGCAATATTAAAAGAAATGTACGACTCGCTGTATCTGGAAAGATCTCTCAGTTCTTAAACGCATCTAAAGACATCCGCAGAAAGTAGACGTTTCCCTGGAAAAGTTGCGAATAGAGCCTTTGGGCCTCATATGCATTGCGATGTGTCTCTCTATAGCTCATTATTTACATCTGTGTACTTTTCACCTGAGTATATTGCACTTGCTATCTGTTTGAGTGTAAGACCTTACTCGAGCTACGAACAGGTGCTTGCCCTCACAACCGCGGTCATTAGTGTGTATATCTCTAGAGTGGGTCGCAGGTTTGAGTCCCGAGTTTGAGTTATGGATGGATGCTTATATGTGTAGTGTATATGTGTAAAAGTTCGGCAAACAATAAAACAAATAGAAACAATAAAAACGTTAAAATTGTGGTCGTATAGAAATTGTATACTCTTTCTGTGACTGCCAAGAAACAATTGAAAATCGACAGTACTTTAAAAGTGACACAGCATCGACAAACTATATAATATTATAGGAACTTTCTTCCGAATTAGTATTTTGCAAGCTATTCCCTGAAATCCTGATATCATTGTTATTTGTCACAGTCGTATTTTACATCGTTACATATATTTTTTTGAGAAAATTAAAGATAAACCATTGACAACTTTTTCCATGTAAAGGTGAGTTTCGAGTGAAGGGATTTTGTTTAAAACTTTCGTGCCTCAACTTTGCAAGTCGCTAAATTTAAAAACCAAATGCGTTATTTAGCAGAGTTTTGTGCTTGAGTTACTTGTAATGTAAACATATACACAGCACTCCTTTACTCACTTCCACACCCTTTCTAAAAATGCTTTATCTTTGGATCGATGAGACCACAAAACAGTTATTTCCGCTGAAGTCTTGTGGAATGTTTGAGTGAAATATAATGGAAAATAAAATAAAACTATTCCTTACTAAAGAATAAGGTGAAATATTACTAAAATCACCCCGTTTCGAAGATCAGCCAGTGACAATGTAAAAAGTGTTATGTTATTACAACTTCAAAATCTTATTGTTTTCCTTGGCTCTTACTTAAGATGTTTGGAGGAAACATTGCATTCAACTAAAGAACTGAATATTCAAACTTCACGAGGAGTAATTATTGAGGTCCACAAAACTGATACACTCCAGAAATCCCTCCTACTGGTATTTTATTTGTTCCGTGACAGTTATAAATTTTTGATTAAATTACCATGTATTTAAGATATTTTATTTGAAATTAAATGTATAACTTGATTTTATAGGAAAGACAGCGACGTATGCTCTATTCTGAGTTACTTTTGAAGAACTGATAAGCTGTAAGTGATACAGAATTACACTAAATATATATCGCGTTAAAGTACGCTATGTATATGAAATAGGTTCTATCTGTTTTCTAGATACTGCTTGTTATTGGATTACATTTTTGGTTATTTGGCATACCTTTCGTTAAAGAACAGTTTTTTTCCATTATGTTTATGCGGAAGCCACCACAGAGCGGATCCCTTTTTAAATGTTCTCTCTTTAACTGTTCTATCCTTCTGCTCCAATGAATGTAGAAATAAATGCTATTTCCAGCAGCAAGAAGTCCAAAGAATAATAAAAGTTTGCACGAATATCGTGCAGAAGAGTGGGTAGAGAATCTAATATAACGTTGTTTCCGGATTTGGAGGCCGTGGTCCAGACGATGGAAAAACATCTGACGTTTCGCCCATTGCTCCATCGGGCATCTTCAGATATTCACTCCTGGCTGGTGACAACTAGTCAGTTGCTCTTTCATCGTCTGGACCACGGCCTTCAAACCCATATACTGTATTTATACTAGAATAACGATGGCTATGAAGGCCTAAGCATGTATAGATGTATTATTTTATCTTGACAGGAATCCTGTGCGGTAGGGATGAGTAGTAACTGTGGTGGGGATAGTGCACCTATCGCCACAATGCGTCCCACGCGTAAGATTACGAGAGGGGAGGGCGGTGCATAAGGTGTCTAAAAACAAAATTCATTCTCGAAGCCAGTTTTGCTGCTGTTATAAACTATGTTGTAATTCTTACTATGGTAGTAATCTTCAGGCTTTTGTTGAATCTTAAATAGTACACAGACATTTGGAACAAAACCCTGTTCTCCTCCAGCAGACATGATAAACAACTGTCGGCCTATCAATATCGCTGCAGAGTATCTCCAGGAATATGGTCTAGTATGTGCTGTATTTTGGAAGTCTCATCCATATAAACTGTATAAACTTCACTTCGATATCTCCGAATATTTCGTAAAAACTTAAGCCTTTTTGCACGTATAGTGCGATGTTCGGTTAAAATTTGTCTGTCACGCTTAGTGTTTTTTTTAAATAATCCTAGTTTCAAAAGAACTCTTCTTAATGTTTAGACACTACCTTGGAAGTCAGTAGAAGTTTTAGATTCATAAGCACTTTCTTCAAAGTTGGTCTTTGTTTTTCTGTGCTTTAAAAATTATTCATAGTTCGCCCAACTACTTCTGAATTAAAACATCCAAATTAGATTTTGTGCATGTTCTTAATCTTTGTTTACTGGACATAGAGAAGGACGTTGTTGCACTGGCACCAATGGCCTTTCCTTCCTTAATAACTCTCCTAAACTACTTTCAGACACAACTGTTGACTCAGATACCCTTCCCCAGACCATTGTTCCCTTTTTATAGATCTATGGATATCGGTTATTACTTCTCGTGTTTTTAAATGTAGCACTTTATTTCCTAATGTGCTGCTAGGAGACGTCATTTATAAATGCTCTCTTGGAACCAGGAGACTCGCACATTTTGAAACAAGCTGTAGTATTACCGAGTAGCTCTGCACGTGTTTCCTTGCTCGCAACTGGTACACAACTGACCTGCCCTCCCCTCCAGTTGTAACCGTTGTGAGGTGGACTCGTCCAGATACCACTATGCAGCGCTCTGCACTTTTCAAGATAAAAAAATACATCTGTACTTAAGCAGAGATTTTTTTTGTTCCTTTAACTACAATGGTCATATCGGCGGTCGTTCTCCTTTGGAACATATCGATGGTGTTAACTCGGAAACTTTGATTTGTATCATTAGATCATGCACAACTTCGCACTCTCATTCATACTTCCATACCCTGGAGAAGATGATAATCTTGGTTGGAGAAAAATCCCCACCCGGAACCCCTAGCACGGCAGGCAGGCGCTCTACCGACTGAGCTACGGGCCCAGCCCTAAGAGAAAATTTTTGTGACGTTTTTGGAGTGCTATCACCATTCATTTGTTTCACGTCATATTACTCCAAGAGTATAGAATTTAAACCAACACACCTAAACAAATTATTGTATCGAATTATTTTCTGTAAAGGTTTTTCTTATTTAACTTTTATCTTTTGTAGTTAGTTTATTTCCTATTTCTTATTACAATATGTAGCAGATACAACTTCATACATATATAACATATCCAGGTTGTGTATATAATGGAGCATTTTAAAACTTGGGATTTATATTTTTGTTTCCCTTTATACTTTCTGCTATTTTTCCTAGTTGTTCTCATTAGTCTTCCCTGTTTTCCAAAGCCATTTTTATCTTACCTTGCCAGTAAATGTTCCCAGTTTTATTGTTTTCTTCTGATCTTAAACTCAAGATTCTTTTGCCTCTTATTTCGTTTGGTAGGTTTTCCCACTTATGCAAAAGAAATTTGTCTCTCCAATATTTTGACAATCAAAAATATAATGCCAAGTACTATCTTCTTTTTCACACTTTGGACATCTTCCCTTAAGATATCCATTCCTTATACCCCTTAAGTATATTACTCCTGTTCTAAACCCTGCCAGCCCTTCTCTTCCTACTTTATCACAGATGTCAATATATTTTTCTCTGCCCTAATCATTTTCCAGTGTGTTATATAATTTCAGAGGTGTTTTTCAACTTTTGTAGGAATAGTTTGCAGCAGTTACAGTGGTTGCTGTAGAAAGTCATGTAAATTAACGCATTAGATTTTTAAATTACGTGAACGTTGTATCTATTAGCATTAGTTTTAATCCGAGCTGTTAAAGAAACTTTATAACGTCCTGCAGGGTTTTGAAACATGATACCAGTAGGAAAGTTCAACACTAAATCTGCAACTAGAGATGTTTACAAAGCTGCTGCATGTATCAGGGCTGCCAACTTTGCTAAAGCTGCGAAACTACGGAGCGAGAGAAGTTTTCGAAATTTTTGCAGTTGGCACTTGTTGAAAGTTAAATTCAGCGGCTAACTTTATAATAACTCTTTGCAAACGCTCGGAAAACGAGCTTTCCATTTTTATGAGTATTTATTGTACAAGGTCTGTTTTAACCGGGAGTCAACTTCAACCAGCAGCTTGGAGGGAATTGCCCGAGTTTCAACGTTTTAAAGGAGATGTATTGAAATGTTGGGCTGTTGAGAGGATTCTTCCGTGTGTGCTTGCTCGCTTTAAAATGTGCACTTAATTTCACTTACGAACATCGTGTGTTATATTTACAAGACTTTAATTTACCTTTGTAATAATCTCTTACCTATTTCATACTAATTGCTGTGTTCTGTAATATTTATATGGGGCTAGTAAACTGTAAGTTTTGAGTTACTAGGAATTAAGGCTGTGGTATTTATTTTTAATGAATTTCATTTAACTGGTAGATTATTAAGATTATTAGATTATTAAACCTATATAAGAAAGGTATGGATAGTCTGATATAAGCACAGTTCTCAAAAGTTAAATTTTTGTGATATTAAACATTTTCGAAATATTTGTGTCCTACTTTTTAAGTACTCAAACTATTTGTTTTTTTGTCTCGTAATGATTTTATTGTAAGTTCCTTCGGCCTTCTGTATCCTTCTTGTGACTTCAAAAAAATGTGTGCTAATATTACAAATATAGTTATGATGTTTGTCTTTGGAGGGTATTCTTAAACTCCCCTCAATCGGTTTTGATAAATCTCTCACCATCAAAATTATATCGGGCTATGAAATAACTAATTTGGTTTCATGAGTTCTTGAAAAATTAAAAGGGAATTATAAAGCCCTGCCAACTACTTGAATACGAACACATTGCAATATTTCTGTTTGTGCAGAGTATAAAAACAAAAGCAGTATGGTTTATTCCAATGAGTATACACATATTGTAAGACATTAATAAATGACAGTAGTTCAGGGTGTATATATATATATATATATATATATATATATATATATATATATGAATATCGGGGTTTTAACTCTTTATAATGCAACGAGATTCCCCTAAAGTGAAGGTTTTTTGTGCCGTATCCTGGCGAATAGTTTATGGGCCTTTCTTTTTTGGTGAATCTACTGTAACTGGCACTTCTTACCTTGATATACTAGAGCAAGGCTTTTCCCTAAGTTGGAAGAAAATGAGCCAGGGAACTTCATTTTCCAGTAAGATGGTGCGCCAACTCACTGGTATAACGAAATACGCGATTGATTGAACGTCACTGTACCCGAGCGCTGGATAGGCCGCAAGGGTCCCAATGACAGGGCTTGCTATACATGGCCTCCACGTTCTCCTGACCTAACGCCATGAGATTTATACCTTTGGGGCTTCATTAGGGACCGTGTGTACGTGCCTCTGCTATCAGCTGACCTCCCTGAATTAAGAAACCGGATTGAAGTAGCTGTTGCTATAATTACTTAATACACTTATCAGCGTTTGGGAAGGACTCGGCTATAGACTTGATGTGTGCCGTGTGACAAAGGGTAGTCACATTGAACATTTCTTGGTAAAACTGTTTGGGTTGATTTTTCATTTGACGTATCATTTATAACTATAAGTTTAACGTAATAAATATAAAGAGTTAAAACACCGATATTCAATTATATACACCCTGTATATTTGTTGCTTAGTTGTCATTTATTAAAAACTGTAGGTACAAAATTAATGTAACGGTATCAAAATCTATGAATGACGTTTATTCTAATTTTGTAAATGTATGCAATTACTTTTCTGGATACCACAACCTTCCAATAACCCTCATTGCTTCATTTCCTGTTGTATTTACCTATGTGTGCTAAATAATTCAATAAATAGAGGGGAGTGGTAAACCAATACATAAACCAAAAATATCATTTCTTTTAATGGTTACAGATTGTGTGCTGGTTCTGAAGAGGTTAAACTGGGGCCTGGTAGTGAGGAATCTTATTTCTTTGTAAAGTGTTTCTACATTATGTAGAACATATGTAGCGTTTATATTGTCAAATAACCTATGTTTAACGTTTAGCTTACTATAATTAGCCACTTGGATCTTTCCGACCTAGGATTCTTCTACCACAATTGGGAATTTATAGGTTATGCAACATTTACTACGCTTCGAAGACTTATGTGGATAATTTAATAAGTGGGACGTTTCGCAGATGTTTCTCGTCCCCTTAGAATTACAGTTACGAAAGAATTAAAGGAGATGATTATTAACAATAGATTCATTAAAAGCTCGGGAGGTAAATGAAATTAATTCATCATTAAGGTTTAAAGAGCTAGCATTAAAACTTGAGGAATGCGACCTGATGCATAGTAAAATCATTTACATTTATCATGAAGTTAACAGAAACAAATGCTCTATGTTACATTCTTATCATTATAGTTTACGATCGTTTACGTAAGGAACCACTTACCGCAGGAAAATAACTACTTCAACAAGGCACATTTTCTTCCTTTCTATTTTATTATTATTAGGCTCATTGGCTCATTTACCACATTTTTCTGCACCATAGGGACTTGACCATGGCTTTAGATTTCTCTTTGCTGCAGACGTGAGGGTTACATTTAGTCATTTGTTTCCACAGTTAAATTAGGAAGGTGAACATGTTGAGTTTCTGCAGTAAGTGATATGCCTCGAAATGGTTTCATTACACAGTTCGCTGGAGGCATGAGAGAGAGAGAGAGAGAGAGAGAGAGAGAGAGAGAGAGAGAGAGAGAGAGAGAGAGAGAGAGAGAGAGAGAGAGAGATACAGGAGCCTAAAGCGATTGTGATCTTTAAAAATGGATTACTATTATATATCTTGTTTAAAATTCCATAGTCCTTACATGACATCACGAAAAAACAAATGCCTAAGTATCCAGAACTTTAACAAATGTTGATCTTACAAAATAAAACCGAGCAACAGATACTTAGTAAATAATTTACAATGTACATTGATACAGAATAAAGAGGTTTTCATAGCTTCAAAATTCATTAATTATAAAGTTGTCTTAAACACTTACCCATATTTTTATCATGAACTTTACAGCCATCTTTTTTTAACTGGAAGTACTTCCTTTAAATTGCAAACGTAGCAACCTTGGATGTCCAAAGTTTGACTATTTATCAGAGTATACTTATGTTATTAAGCTATAATATGAAAATTAATATGAAAAAATAAAGACAAAATTCTTTTCCAGAGAAAAGACCCTGTACGTGACAACATTTGTGTAAATAAAAAACCACTGGAGGAGTAAATTAATTCTATCTTGGATATACCTACATTGGTTATTTAGATAAGATATAAAACAAAATAATTAATTTTAATAAAAACATAGCAGCAATAAACAGATTAATGAAACTTGATTACTGATCAGAGAGAGAAAGAGAGAGAGGGAGAGAGAGAGCAAATTACACTAACACAAAACGTTAGCAAGTTTATATTTTGCTATTTCACTGAGCTATGGTCTCTACGACTGAAGTTCCTATTGTCATGCATCGTTATTTCCCAGCAGGGAAGAGATATCTGGACCGTCCAAGGAAGATTGCTGGTGAGGTCGTAACAGAGCAATAGATACTTGTGTAAAATAAGACGAAGAACTATGCTGTTCATACAGAGGAGACCAATTTTTCTAAGAGCGTTTCTTTTTCGGGGGCTTAAAAGGCAAATTTCTGTTGAAATCTCGATATTGATCTTTCGAATGGACTTAAGTACTTTGTCTGTGGCCTGCATTCGGGAGGCCCAAGTTCGATTCTTGTGGCCGACCTAACTGCCCCATTATTTTTTCGGGGTTTTCCCGGGCCACCAGGTGAATGCTGGGTAGGATAATTACATACCCCGAATTTCCTCTCTCTCCATTTCATCTCCATTGTCATTTCATATCATCTCTCATCTGGTGGTCTCCTTCAGGATAGCAGTGTCGTCGGGAGTCTCGGCGGTGCATGGCAGGATGATATGCTCTGAGTGAACTACTTCTTCCTCCGGTAGTTCGGTTGCTGGTCTCCGAACCGGCTGCTGGGACCACTTTCCAACCACAGTAGGGGGTAATATCCGTTGTCATGACCTACCTGGGAAGGTGTCCATCTAACTAAAATGTAGGAACCCTGCCCTCCGCACAGTCGTGGCTCCTTAGGACGGCCTCCCTTCCGTCTTATCTCGCCTCATCCTTCCTTCCGTGGATCCCACATGGGGGCGTATGCACAATAGATCAAGATTGGTCGTAGTGCCGAATCTCCTCCGTAGAAATCCTAATCCTAATATGCGTCCTTTATTGCTTAGTGTTCTTACTGTAAGTTCCGTAGGGGAGGGGATCCGTCCCCTTCAGCTGCTGTGGTGCGGGCGCTGCGGACCCTTAGCACTCGTGGTACCTCTGACGTTACTAGGGGAACCTCGGGCCGAACTGCCGAGTCCCTCCCTGAATGGGAGTTGTTCGTATTGGGTTGGACTCGAGGGGGCAGTGTGTTCCCGACACCCGTGGGAGATCGGGTACCTCCGGCCAGAGCTGGGCCGCCCGGAGGGTGTAGAGGGTTGCCTCGTAAGTCCCGGGTACTAGCCTGTAGAGCTAATAGAAGGTGTACTAGATCACCAGGCAGACCGGCCGAGGTTTTCGGTAGTCTTTCCTGCGGGATTGACGTGCGTAAGTGGCGTATCCACTTCCACCCGTCTTAATGTTGTTGTGGATGGCGAGGGGGGGGGGGTAGGAAATCAGGTATTGCTCTATGGAAAGAGCCTCGGAGTTTTCCATCATTCCTGGTTAGAAGGAGGTCGGGATCTATTAGACTTTTGGGTAGATCCTCTACACTTAACTTAATTGTTCTTATTGTAATATAAGTACTATTTTTGTGTGAGGAAGAAAGAAAGGGTGTGGTAAGTTTTTTTTTTTAATTTACGTCCTCCTACTTTGTAATATCGGGCGGTGAATGAATTGGGTGCAATGATGCTCAAATGTGTCTTGGGTTAATGGAGCTTAGAGCTACCCGACATTCGTCTTGAAGTATAAGGGAAAACCCCGGAAAAAACCTTATCCAGGTAACTCACCCTCACCAGGATTCCAACTCGGGACCTCTTGAACGTGAGGCAGACATGCTACCACCACGCTACCGAGGCGGGCTGTGGTGAAAAATGAATGGGAAAACTGACATAAATAAAATTGTAATGAAAAAGTGCAGAAACATGGCAGTATTTAGACAAAGTTAAAAGTAAATCGAAATGGACAGTTAAAATAGGGAAATATGAATGTTCTATAGGCAGACAAATGTTGTGTTAATAGAAATAGTTGTATAAATTGTAATATGTTTGTAGCTTACTACCCATCGTAATAATATCCTGGGTCAGATAGTGCACAGTTCAAAACATGTACTATTTTAGTGGCCTATTAAACTTTATTATTTACTTGCATACAATTAAAATACTATCTGAATATTTTACAAATGGTTCTTCCCTCTTACTCAACACAAATTATGATTGTCAAGTACAATATGAGTGATTTTGGAACTCGAGTTCTGAAGAACATTATAATTAGATTTTGATAACCTATCCATCATTCTATACGTAGCTATCGACATGTTCATCAAAATCTCATTATATGTGAAGACGAAGAGTCGACAAGAATGTGAACAAACAACACGAAATATAAGCTTTTGTTCTTGTAATCTACCGAACAAAACTACTTTAATTTCCTGTCTTCAGCCAGTCTGGAGTGTTCCATTATTGGTGAATGAAGATGTCTTCAATCACTTGTGCAAGAAGCCATTTGCTGCGGTATCGTCTTACATGGTTTTTCCAGTTCAGTCTTATTTGTCCTAATGTGTAATGATCACATCAAGATGTCTGGGCTAGGAGGGAGATATTTTGGAAAAGTGTAGTTAATGACTTCCAGTCTTTCTCCTCAGAAATGAAATGTGTAGTGTTTAACGCCCACTTTTACTTCATACGGCACCGCAGGCGATGACACTGATGATACATGAGATGAAGATGGAGCACCGGTGGAATGAGATGGCGGGGGAAACCGGAGGTCCCGGAGAAAACCCGCCCCAACGCCGTGTTGCCCACCACAAATCTCACTCTGCGGTCGCCTGGGATCGAACCCGGGCCGCCTTGGTAAGAGCCAAGCGGTCTAACCACTGAGCCACGTCGTGGCCTTTTGTCCTCAGAGATCAAACATTTATTTAAAAATGCTTGGTACTAAAATTGTTAATTTCTATATGTTTCGCCAACTTTTAGATTTTTATTCATGCATTTGTTTCACAAAGTTACAAAAATAAATTATATCTGATATCTAACTTTCATATTACTTTCTGTAGCCATTGCCCCCCGTAGGGGAAGGGATCCGTCCCTTTTAGCTGCCAAAGTGCGGGCGCTACGGACCCCTAGCACTCGTGGTACCTCTGACGTTACTAGAGGAACCTCGGGCCGAACATAACGAGCCCCTCCCGAATGGGAGCTGTTCGGATTGGGTTGGTCTCGAGGGGGCAGTTGGTTCCCGTCACCCACGGGCAATTGGGTACCTCTGGCCAGGCTAACATTGGCCGCCCGGAGGGGGTAGAGGGTTGCCTCATAAGTCGCGTGGACTAGCCTGCAGAGCTAGTAGCTGGTGAGCTAGACACTGGCGGCCCTACCAAGGTTATTTGGTAGCTGGTTCATTAAGGACCGGCGCGTAAGTGGCGTATGCACTTCCGTCCTGTCTGCCGTGTGCAGGCGGGGGGGGGGCAGCTTATAAAATAGGTGCTGTCCTAATGGAAATAACAGATGAGGCCCGGGTTCAGGTCCTACGGGGCCGGGACTAATGGGAAGTAGACCTCGGTGAGTATGTAGCCATTGCCATATCTTTTCTTGTGTGTGTAATTTACGTCCTCCATCGTTGTATAATCGGATGCTGAATGAAATGGGTGAAATGATGCTAAAATGAGTTCGGGGTCCATGGAGCTTAGAGCTACCCTACATTCGTCTCTCAGGATAAGGGAAACCCCTTAAAAAAACCTTATCCAGGCAACTCACCCTAACCGAGATTCCAACTCGGGACCTCTTGAACGTGTGGTAGATACGCTACCATCTACGCTATCGAGGCGGGCTATATATCTTTATAGTTTCTTCAAATCATCTTACAATGTTGCCTGTCCACCTTAATTAGGAAAAAGATTTTCAAAAATAGTTGTATTACACATTTTTTAGAGCAAGCTGACAGGCGTTAGAGCTTTTGGAATTGCATAGGTTTTTCATTGTGAAAGATAAGTGAGTAATGATAGGACTTGAAGATCTTATAAAGTATTCAACATTTGAAACAAATATTAAAGATATCTCGAAAACATCAGATATAACAGATAAATTGTATATTTTGTGCAGTACGCTTTTAGACATCTCTTATTTACAAATGCTAAACTCGCTATGTAGCATTCATGAAAACATGAAATCGGTATAAGCCAATGAACTATGCAGAGCTTATCTCTATTATATTTATTTGGCAAGTATGTATTTTTCCTAAAATTATAACTCTGTAACTTCAGAATTTTCCTCAACTTTTGCTAATTCCTACTTTCTTGTGTAGGTTGATATCCAGCACAACTTTTGGCGTCAGTTTCACGAGCTTGCCTCGATTAGCTCTGTCTGTCCGACATTAAGCCATGTAGTAAATTTTACTTTAAGAGATTAATAATCAGGTGTGATGCACACGTCAATTAAGTTTCACCCTTAGACATCAGTAAAGCGTTGCACAACTCTGAACTCTAGGGGTCTCCTCAAAGTAAATGGTATACAGAATTTGAACTTTAACTGCACTAATTACACTAATCACTCTACCATCTATCCCCCTAGTAGCCTTTTGAGCTATGGCTGTAATAAGGTTAAAGGTTAGTTGTATTTAGATTAAAATCCATCTCAGGTTTAAGGCATATCCTCTTTTATATTATCCAATATCTAAAAATATTATAAAATACTACTACATTCCAAAAAATCTTATTGAGTATGGATGTATGTTCTTAAAAACCAAACTTCGTATATAAGTTTATCATATTCCAAGAGTATAATACGATTTTAAAGAAAATTTCCGCACTCAAACCACATTTTACTTTGAAAATTTTCATACTATTGATTTTCTAAAATACAACTTATAAACTGTAGTGCTTAAAACACCAAAATTTATAATATTTATTGTGAATATCTCTTAATTTTGAATTAGTTTGGTGTAATTACATGAAAATCATAACATAAACACGGTCAAGAGGTCCCGAGTTCGAATCTCGGTCAGGGTGAGTTATCTGGATAAGCTTTTTCCGGGATTTTCCCTTATTCTGATAGAGGAATGTTAGGTAACTCTAAGCTCCATGAGCCCTCGACTCATTTGAGCATCATTTCACCGATTTCCCTCGTCGTCCGATATGATTTACATTGAGGCTTCCATTTGGGATATTCCTTAGGTTTTCTTCGCAGTGTTCCCTGCTCGATGATCTAAAGCTGGTAATTTTCTTATCTCCATTTCCTATCGGTACAGTTTTGAATGTTCAGGCGAGGGGAGGCGTGTGACGGTGGAGTTTTCTTAGCTAAATTTATGGCCTGGCGTGTCTGACGTAGAAAAGTCCGACCTCCTCTTAGTGAGGCATGCAAAACAGGACTTTACAGCTGCAGAAGTTAGGGACCCCGCCTGCTACCTGGTAACTATCGCTTCCTGTGTTCTTCGCTTCATACTTTAATCCTAGAAGTTCATATGTTACAGCAGACTTCCTTTGTGCTTACATGCATAAATCTTCTCCACATCAAATCTCCTCTAGTACACACAAAACGCTTACATAAAGATGAAAAAATACTAAATAAAAATTATTTTAATTGTCAAATGTATATATTTCATTTACAATTTCTGATAACTTTTATTTACTTTTATTTTGCAATGTCATTACATATTTTTAAATGCTAGTGCACTGTTATTCATTTATCGTCATGTCCTAAAAAGGGTGTAACTTCCAAATAGCGACTCAGTTCTTAAAGACTTTTCTATCGCTTCAGCCTCCTATATCGTTAGCCTTTTGTATTTACAATGAAATGTGTGTCATTTGAAAAAGAAGTCAACAACTTCTGGTATTTGTGAGCTGTTGTGGTGTATTAAGTGTGGGTAATAACGGTAGAGATGAGTTCCTAAACAAATGATAAACTAAGAGTTGTTATGAACATATTAATGATGTCTATACTTTATGCATCTGCATGTTAGATAATTTTCTATAAGGAAATAACAAAAAAATGTTATTTTTTCCCGCTGCGGTCCACCGATTTTCTATGTATTCAAAATTACTTTTCTCTCATAATATAGAATGGCCCGTACATAGATCACCTGCTTTGCTCTGTAAACTTCAAGTTGGCCAAAATGTTGTTCAAGCTTTTTTGATGCTGTTGAATGCAGCATCCCGGATGCGATGCTATGTAACACTTTGTAGACACACAAGTTCTTGTTACGTAGTTGTTCGGCTGTTAAAGTTACCTTGTGATGACGTGAGTTGCGCAGAGGATCTCCATGGGGATATGATCCCAAGACGTAAGCGAATGTTCTTTCTCTGTAACAGAGGTTAGCATCTACCTTGCACGGTTCTAACTGCAGAAACTTCTGAATAACCTGCAATTTCACATATATATTCGTACATATGTGAAGTATTAAGAGTCGATTAAGGATAGTTTAAAATGTAACTCGGTACAATTGACAAAACCACTTTAAATATCCAAACAAAGAAAACATCTGCATTGTGCTAAATTTTGTTTTCTTAACAGGCGAAGTTTCTTCAAAAGTAAATCAGCTGTAGGAGGAGTATTGACCTGCTATTTGTTAATCTGCCATAAGCTATTCAAAACGTATTTCTTTAATTAAATGCTCTCTTTTGAAAGCTATGCTTCGACTTAACTTTTTATTAATAAAATGTTATTAGAGTACATAAAAACCTTAAATTTGATATTTCTTTTTACATACGATAATGTAAAAGGGATAGATTACAAAACTATATTTTTTGGATAGTAAGTAACTTATTATAGCCATATTAGCGAGCGGGAAGGCTCAGGCGGTTTCCTCCTGACTCGCATTCGGGAGACCTAGGTTCGATTTCCATGGCCGAACTACCTGACCCATGGGTTTTTTTTCGGGAGTTTCCCGGGTCGCTGGGTGAATGCTGGGTAGCTTAATTACATCCCCCGAATTTCCTCTCCGTCCATTACATCCCCATTATCGTTTCATATCATCTCTCATCTGGTGGTCTCTTTCAGGGTAGAAGTTTCGGTGGGAGTCTCATCGGTGCATGCTCTGAGGTAAACTACTTAATCCTCCGGTAGTTCGGTTGCCGATCTCCGCTCCTCTGCTAGGACCATTTCGGGACCGCCAGCCAGGGACCTTTAGGGCTCAGCTACTGGGCTCGTTGCCGTCCCGCTTTAGGGGAGCGTGTCCGTTGTCCTGTCCTGTCGGAGGAGGTCTCTATCCAAGCAAACTGTAGGGTTCCGGCCCTCTGTACTGTAGTGACTCCTTGGGACGGCCGCCCTCTGTCTCCTTCGCCTAATCCTTCCTCCCTGGGGTGCCCCACTTGGGGGCATAGGGACATTGGGCCCAGCGTGGTGACCTACGTACCGTATCCCCTCCGTAATGGAATCCTATCCTATCCTATGCCCACATTTCTAAACAAGAATGAACAATAACATCAATACGGATACTACTACTTAGTTTTTAAAAACAATTTTTCATATGCTAAAATACAATTTTTAATGAAAACTGGAAACTATAGATAGAGTCAAAATTAAAAATTCAATGCCAAGGTTTACAGGGGAAGCATACGAGTCAAGTGGAGAATTTAATGCCATGACGGCAAGTTGGTCATGATAGCTCAACGGGTAAGAGCGACTGGACTGAAACCAAGAGATTCGTGGTTCAGATCCCGGCCGTGCCATTGAACTTTTCATGTTGAAAACCTTAACCTATATACGGCTAGTGTGAAGAAATGATTAATTTCCATCAATTAACTAAAATAATAACAGTTAAATGATGAAGCCTGGGACTCAAGTACTTACGATAGTAAGTCGCCACAAACGATGTATCTCGAATGCGAGAGCCCCTAGTGGTCTAACGGGGAAATATACGAGTGAATTGGAGAATGTAATGTCATGACGAGACGTTGGCCATGGTAGCTCAATGGGTAAGAATGACGGGGCGGAAACCAGGAGATCCATGGTTCAAATCCCTGCCGTGCCATTGAATTTTTCATGTTCACTCTGTCAGAAAACCTTAGTCTATATAGGACTAGTGTGAAGAAATGATTAATTTCCATCAATTAACTAAAGCTAAAAGCTATTTTTATTTATACTTCAAATATCATTATTAGTTCACTCTAAAATGTTTGTTTCTTTCCGTTAATATATAACCTTGTGGCTAAACCCGAGTGATACACTCAGTTAAATATTGGAACAGGCTTTAACTAGCTACCTTTCTTCGGAATCTGAATTCAGATAAGTTCTGAAACATTGCTGTAATGTGTCTCCCCAGCAACAGGAAAATATACAAATGGGGTAGAAAATGATTTTGAATGATATATTTACTGTGCATATTCCAAAATTTTATAATTTACAACTTTTGGCTACATTTATTTGTCTTCACCTTGTTGCTACCTTGGCTTGCATGACACCCTGGTCTTTTGTTCTGCCAGGTAGCTCTTAACCTACATGCCTCCTTGTTACTTAATCAGTCACATTCTTCCCCCTCCTCTTCCTTTCTCACATTTTTTACATTTCTGGCCCATTTTTCTTTTACTTTCTGCAAGAACTCACCAATACTTCTTACCTCCTTTTCCTCCTTGCCCGTTAAAGTGAGATTTGCGGTGGACAACAAGGCGCTGGGAAGGGTTTTCTCCGGGATCCCCGGTTTCCCCCGACATCTCATTCCACCGGTACTCCATCTTCATCTCATGTATCATCAGTGTCATCGCCTGCGGTGCCGTGTGTAGTGAAAGCGGGCGTTAAACACTACACAAATTTTCCCTGCCCGTTAGCATTTTTATAGCTGCTAACCTCTTCTCTACCGTCTCCCATTTTTCTTCCCAATATTGCAACCTCCTCGTATTCTGTTACATAGTGTTCTATGCTTTCTTTTCCCCCACCAATTCACGAATTCCCTTTTCCCTACCTCTTATCCCTCTTAGAAATATTATTCCTGTTCTCATCCAAGCTAACCCTTCTCTCTCTTGCCTATTGCAGTAATCTACATATGCTTCTCGTCCCCGATTTCTTTTTATTTGCTTGTAAAATTGTAATGATTTCATATTTTCTAGAATTCCCCTTTCCTGTCCTTCTATATCTTCTATTCTGCATTTTACTAATTTACCCACATCGCTTGCATTCCTATATACCTCCCATTACTATTTTTTCCATAATTCCTCCTATCTCTGCCCACCAATTATTTCAGTTCTCTTATCTTTTTTGCTGTCTCATGCATAATTTCATAATTTCCCCTTTTTCTTTAACCAAACACCAATACCAAAATTGTATCATTCTTTCCATTATTATTCCATTTCTTCTTGTCTTTCCTAATTCTACTAGAGCTACTTACCTAGATGCTGATCTTGGTAAGCCTAGTAGCTCTTTACAAAACCTTTTGTAGTTTTGGTTCACCGTTGAGTTTACCTCTGTACCCCCCCCCCCCAGATCTCCACTACATACAACGTTTTGGATTTGCGAACTATTTGCAATATAATTACGAGTAATTTGTAAGTCAGAGCTATAAAGCAAAGCTTAGGACGTATGTCACGTAAGAATTAGTATGTTACAGGATAACCAGTAACTTTACTTGTCATATCAAAACCTGACTAACAATTTCAGTTTTTAAATAGTTTTGTGAAAAATGAGGAGTCCAAAACGAAACTTTTTAAGGGTTAGTGTCTTCTTGTGTTTATTATCAGTGCAGAGATGCATTGTAAAGACACAGTGTACGTTCCATTGTTTTTCTTACCTCATTATGTTCGTTACTTGTTGAAGGAAAGGCACTTTTGCTGCAGGTGAATGACGTTTTGGTAATGTCTGCGTGTCCAACATGACGTGAGGTGCACACATTGTACCGATTGTTCCACTCATCATAATAATAATGACGCTGATAATAGAACAGTTCCCCCTCCCAGCGCTTTTGTGTCCCCCAAGGGTTTTTCATTAAAAGTTAATTCACAGTCAACTGGTTCGAAGCCTTTGAAGCGCCGCCGTCGTGCAGCTTTAAAAGCGACATCCCATTTCCCCTCAGTAATAAGTGTTTTACATGGAAATATCGGACAAAAAAACACGGCAGGCAAGCGAAAATCGATGTAGGCCGCTTGAGATAATGGAACGAATGGCTTCGTGTCTCGTAGCGGGATTTCCGCGGCTTACGGCGGCCAGACGACCGCGAGATTGTAACTGCCCCGTTGGACAGGAGAAACATGACAGTGATTGGTGGACACCCTGCTCTTTTACCCTTCAAAATGCTTAAATCAAAGGATAATGTAACTTTATTAAAGGGAGAGCTACCATAGATCAACAGTAACGGTTTTATCCAAGACTACATGTTAAGTTTTACCACCAATTGTACATCATCAGACACGGTTGCCATAAGCAACGACTAGGTGAAATTGCTATTTGGATTAGTATTCACTGGAATTGTTATTATGCACTGCTAAATTATGCAGGAAAGCATAATTAACTCTATACAACATTGTAAGCAATGTTTAGTAATACCTGACTGCCCCTAAAAATGTAACTCCAAAAGGGTTCATTGCATTACCATTTAGTTTATGAGTGATTGCTTACTTCCAAACTATTAGCAAAGATATTAATTTGTGGAGAACAATATTATTAATATACTCAGTAAAATGATGAGAGATGACCATCCTAATAAATTACAATATATTAAAGACAACTTTCTATCTTCTTATATTTGGAAAAAGCACAACAAACTGTAAAGAATGGTTTACCTAGGTTAGTAATATACTGTGTACGTTTCAATATTATTAGGGTTGTTCAATAAAGAATGATCACAATTTTATTCTGACAAGGTACCTTTACTCATCCTCATAATTTTGTTGGTCCTTCTCAAAATAGTCTCCCCTGAATGCGATGCACTTATCCCAGCGTTTCTGCCAGTCTTCAAAGACATGCTGGAAACCATTTTGAGAGATCCTTCAAAATTGCCACCGCAGCCTTCACCACTGCTTCTGATGATGGATAATGCCTCCTACGAAGGCATTTCTTCATGTTAGAGAATAGAAAACAGTCACATGTAGCTAAATCCGGACTATAGGGAGGGTGAGGGATGCACTTCACGTTGATTTTTGCAAGATATTCAGCAACAACATTGGCAATATGCGGCCGCGCATTATCGTAGTGCAGCATCCAGCCTGCTGCATGGAAATGTGGTCTTTTGCGCCTGATATGGACTTTCAATGTTTTCAGGACATTCCTGTAGTATTGTCCAGTTACTGATGTGTGTGCAGGTACAACATGCTGATAAACCATTCCATGAATATCAAAGAATGAGATGACCATAACTTTTACAGCAGAAGCAACCACTTTTGCTTTTTAGGGGGTTGGTGATGAAGGAGATTTCCACATTGAGCTTTGCTGTTTGCTTTCAGGATCAAAATGATGTAGCCAAGTTTCATCAGCAGTGATTACGTTTGAAAGAAACTTCGGATCTTCCTCTAACATCAATTTAACTGCATGTTATCTCCATTGCAGCTGCAGGCGATACTGAATATGTCTGAACTTGCCTGGTTCTCACAGGCGGGAACCAGAGTGCCAACAATGAAACTACTACGGCGTGCTTGTTTCACATTAAGGTAACAGAATATAATATGATTGAACTTCAGTGCTATAGATTATGCCCTTAAAAATTATGATCATTCTTTATTGAACAGCCCTCGTATTATATTGTCACCCGGGCGTTGGAACACCCTATGGAAGCAGCTGAGAGCGGAAGACAGGGGAGGTCCGTGTTAGCCACGCCTCCCCCTCGTCCGTCTTATAGTGGTGACAGGGATGGCTGGGGGAAAAAACATGATTGTGCGGTCTGTTTCTCTTCCACCTGTTCTGGAAATTACGGGATCTTTCATCTACTGGAATCTTCGCCTGGGAACAAGAAAAGCCGAGAAGACGGCGAGATGCCTATAAAAAGGGCTGCAGCTAGTCAGAAGTTTAGTGTGAGTGAGGAGACAGTCAGTTCTTGGTGTAAGGACGCAGTGCTAGTGAGAAGACCGTATGTAATTACGAGTGGAAGTGAAATTGTAACGGACGAACTGGTGAATCGTAATTGTGTGCATTACGTAATTCTGTGTAATTGGCAAGAGTTTAACTGTAAGTCGGTGGAAATAAAGAACATTTTTGAGTGGTGAAATTGGACTTTTCATTTCACGAACCCACAAAGTCACAATATTTCAAGTGGATATATAGAACTAAACCTTCTCGAGAAAGATATGAATGAAATAACTCCAGTTTCTTGAATTACTGGAGACATTTCCGTCAAATCATTGGACTCATATCTGCTGATAGATTAGAATTCCCCAAAGAGGGTGTGGGAGTAGCAGTTTGTATTCATTATGAGATAGCATTAAAATATAGTATATATTACAATTAAGCTAAATCAAGAGCTCTCTATGTACTCAGCTGAACTGATCGCCATTCGAACATCCCTCTCATATGTTATCTTCTTCATCAACTTTCTTAGCTTTACCACTATCGTGGTGTTTGGGGATTTTGTCTTTATCCAGATCATATAGCGAACCCAGGATGGGTGATCAGCCCAGTGCCTAGTATGAGGGTGAGAGAAGTAGATGGTAGAACGAGGACGAAATACATGAAAGAAAAGATGATAATGGAGCAGTTGCTGGAATGAAATGAAACCATAAAGGACAAATAAGACACAAATAAAACAAATCATACAAATAAAATCTTATCTCATTAAGAATGCTTTCTATAAAATAGAAGAATATAAAAATTGCAAAAACAAATAATGGTTAAAATAATGGTTAAAACTATATTCAAAATTGTAAATTTGGATAGTAGTACCTCTCCATTTTAACAAACTTTATGTATGCTTCACATGATGAAACCTTGTAAAACTATTACAATTGGTGAATAAACAATCTCAATCTCAATATTATGACAGTTTACAACTATTTAAGCTAAATACAATTTAATTGGTCGGTAGAATCAGACTGAAACATTCAATGCCATATCCAGGTCTTGAACCACGTATCTGTTTGCTCTTAACCACTGAGCTACCTGACAATGTGCCAGCATGGCATTAAATTCTCCAACTGACCCACATTTTTCCTGGTAAACCACAGGAGATCCCATGTACAATGAAATACATGTATTTTGTGTAGACTTACTATGCTGTAGGTAGCTCAGTCCTAGCCTTCAGTCTGACTCTACCTGTCCAAACGTTGCCGTACACACAGCTAATGTGGAAGAACAATTAACTTCCGTCCTACTTATTAATTATCAGTAAAAAGCTTTTCACGTTTAATGTTTTTGTGTGTTTTGCATTCTTCTATTGAGTAAGAAACTATCGTAACCAAATATTTCTCCATTTATTTTAATTTTCATGCTATCTTATCTGATCTGATCTTATCTCCCAGACATCCACCCCTGCGCCGAGACGACCACCATGATCTCACATGCGGACACCTGCGATTGAACCCTTGGTGAGAGTCAAGCGGTCTAACTCTCGGCCACAGCGCGGTCCCTCTCATATATGTTATGGACAACAAAATCAGTAAAAGTATTATATTTTCTAATTCTTAAAAGGAACTAGCTGTGAAGCTAATTTTAGTATAACATAAATGGAAATAAGTAGGAAATGTATATGGCTAAACAGGAAGGAATTAGTATCAAATTAATTTGGATCCCTGTACTCACCAATGTCACTGTAAATGGAAAAATGGATTTTTTAGTAAAGAAGGTAAACATGAGGGTAAATTGGTAGAAATCCAACTCACTTATCAAGATCTTTATAGCAAATTAACGAAATACGTAAGGACAGAGTAAATGGATGAACACCCTGAAGAGGTTTGGAGAAGAAATAAACACAGCTCTATGGTTTAAACGAATGCCTTTTGCTAGCAAAGTTCTGTAAGATAGTTTTAAAATTAGATTACAAGCAGCCCTAACTCCTTATGACTATATAAAATGAATAAAAATACATGTATTATTTTATCTTGGCAGGAATCCTGCGCGGTAGGGATGAGTAGCATTTGTGGTGGGGATAGTGCACATATCGCCAAAATGCGTCACATGCGTAAGGTTACGAGAGGGGAGGGCAGTGTATAAGTTGTCTAAAAGCAAGTTTCATTCTCAAAGCCAGTTTTGCAGCTCTTATAAACTAAGTTGTAATTCTTACTATGGTAGTAATCTCCACGCTTTTGTTGGCTCTTAAATAGTACATAGGCATTTGGAACAAAACCCTGTTCTCCTCCAGCAGGCATGATAAACAACTGTCGGCCTTTCAATATCGCTGCAGAGTCCCTGTAACGTATTTCACTCCAGGCATATGGTCCAGTATGTGCTGTATTTATATAAGTTTCATCCATATAAACTATATAAACTTCACTTCGATATCTCCGAATATTTCGTAAATACTTAAGCCTTTTTGCACGTATGGTGCGATGTTCGATTAAAATTTGTCTGTCATACTTAGTGTGTTTTTTTTTTTTTTTCAAATAATCCTAGCTGTAAACGAAGTCTTCTTAATGTTCAGACACTGCCTTGGAAGTCAGTAGAATTTTTAGCTTCATAAGCACTTTCTTCAAAGTTGGTCTTTGTTTTTCTGTGCTTTAAAAGTTGTTCATAGTTCGCCCAGCTACTTCTGAATTAAAACATCCAAATTAGATTTTGTGCATGTTCCTAATATTTGTTTACTGGGCATAGAGAAGGACGTTGTTGCACTAGCACCAATGGCTTTTCTTTCCTTAATAACTCTCCTTAACTGCTTTCAGACACAACTGTTGCCTCAGATACCCTTCCCCAGATTTTTATAGCTGACCCACACCATTGTTTCTTTTTTATAAATCTATGGATATTGGTTATTACTTCTCGTGATTTTAAATGTACCACTTTATTTCCTTATCTGCTGCTAGGAGGCGTCATTTATAAATACTCTCTTGGAACCAGGAGACAAGCACATTTTGAAACAAGCTGTAGTGTTACCGAGTAGCTCTGCACGTGTTTCATTGCTCGCAACTGACCTGCCCTCCCCTCCAGTTGCAACCGTTCTGAGGTAGACTCGTCCAGACACCACTGCGCATCGCTATGCACTTTTCAAGATAAAAAATACATCTGTAGGAATGATGCATATTGCATTAGTAGTTTTGGAGAGATAAGGAACACATAGAATTTTAATTGTTGGCAGTATTCATAAGAAAGAAAATGGCTCGCCCCATAGCTCAGTTGGTGGAGCACCTGCCTGCCATGCTAGGGGTCCCGGGTTCGATTCCCGGCGTTGGAAGTGGGGATTTTTCTCCGACCAAGATAATTTTCCATCTTCCCCAGAGTCTGGAAGTATGAATGAGAGTGCGAATGTGTGCGTGATCTAATGATTTAAAAAGAAGAAACAACGAATGCGAATTAACACCTTCAATATGTTCCGAAGGAGAACGGCTGCCAATATGACTATTGGAGTTAAAGGCGGGGTATTTATGGAACAAGTACAAAAATAATAATAAATAAAAGATAAGTTACTTCAAATATTATACAAAGAACGCTCTCATGACAGAGTCAAACTGAAAAATTCAATGCCTTGGCCGGAATTTGAAACACGGTTCCCCTGGTTTCCGTCCAGTCGCTCTTACCCATTGAACTACCATGGTCAACGTACTGTCATAACATTAAATTCTCGGATTGACTCATATACTAATTGTATAGCTAAATTGGGAAATGTTGGATATAACCCAAGAATTCTATATCGACATTTGAATTGAAATTTAGTTAGAACCACCTGAATGGGTTTTTAGAAGAAGGTCCACACTCGTGTACGTGTGTGTTTTTATGTAAACTACATAAAAGTAAACAAATAGTACGTGGAAAAAGTATGAGTGATTTGAGTGTAGCGTATATTTTTTTTTTTCTTTCTTCTGTTAAGTTGTTCACAGAGAGAGCGGAGAGAGGCATCCTCCGTACCGTCTGTGACAAATGTGGGATTACACGTTTCTAGCTGGGAGCACTCCCGAACACGTGAAATGAAGTAACGAGCGATTTCATTGCCTATAAATTCGGACGGATAGTAATGACAGACGCACGTCCATTAGTAGCTCTTTGTGACGACATCCCCCAGCACTTTGTACTCTACGTCAGTCACAAAGTAGCTCTCTTTCCCGTCACATACATCTAGTACAAAATTAGGCAATAGCACTATATAGACAAAGGATCGTATATACTACCGGCGACTTCTTGATTTTACTGTATACATTACATTAGCGGCGTTTTGTTCGTCTATCCTTCCGAACGAATGAAACCGCTGCAAGTATACAGTTGAAGGAACAGTACCTCAGTGAGCCACAAATCGAACCACTGTATATTTTTGAACATTATAACGGTCCTTAAAAATTAGGAAACTTATTGAAACATTAGGAAGTGCCGTGGCTGACTGGTTAGACCGCTTGGCTCTCACCAAGGGTTTGATCCCAGACGACCGCAAAGTGAGATTTGTAGTGGACAACACGGCGCTGGAACAGATTTTCTTCGGGTCGTCCGGTTTCCTCCTCAGCTTTCCTGTCATTCATCTCGTCCTCACACACACAAGTCAGAGGTTCTACTACCATTAGTCCTGGACCCGTAGGATCAGAACCCGGGACTCACGGTTTTTTTTACCGTAGGGTAGTACCTGGTGCCCCGCTGCACACGGCAGACAGGACGGAAGTGGATACGGCACTTACGCGCCGAACCAAAATGGACCGGCTACCAAATGACCTTGGTGAGGCCGCCGGTGATCTAGTACACCAGCTACTAGCTCTGCAGGCTAGTACCCGGGACTTTAGCCCCTCCGGGCGGTCATAGCCTGGCCGGAGGTACCCAATTTTCCGTGGGTGTCGGGAACATACTTCCCTCTCGAGACCAACCCATTCCAAACAACTCCCAGAGGGAGGGGTTCGAATGTTCGGCCCGACGTTCCTCTAGTAACGTCAGAGGTACCACGAGTGCTAGGGATCCGCAGCGCCCGCACCACGCCAGCTGAAGCGGACGGATCCCCTCCCCTACGGGACCCCACACACACAGACACACACACACATATATGATCCGAAGCTTCGTTCCTCAGACCCAACCTAAAGTGATAGAGGAACAATAATCCGCTAACACCGCGTTAGTGATGCAGCAAGGGAAGTTAAAGAACAACACAAATTATTTAACAAACGAAAACTTAAATAATTATAGCTGCTATTTTATCATATATATGTATTGTTTATATATATATATGTATATATAAAACTAAAGGGATAGAGGAACAAAACATTCTTTATAAAACGAAAAGTTAAATTGTAGCTGCTGCCCCTTTTATTGTGTTCACTGCCTCTTAAAAAAGCAAGTCCATTTTGTGACCCAAAATGTTTTAGACAATATTCTGTACTTTTTATACTTTTTCCACACACACAGGTTATACGGGGTGAATAAAAATATGTTATTATAGTTTTGTGAAGTGAATTTTTGTATAAAACCTCTAAGATATCAGCATCCTTCCATATTATTATGATTGTGAATAGGGCGTGACATTATTTCAATGGCAATTTTTTTCACTTTTTATTTTGTTCTCGGGTTTGAAATGTACAGGTAGTTGCTTTTTTGAACTGTAATTTAAATTTAATAGGACGTATTACAGCACATGAGCCGCGTGGTAGCTTTGTTGTTACGGCACTAGACCACAAGACAGGAGATTGCGGGTTTGATTCCCGATGGTACCATTGGAATTTATTTTCTTATAATTCTTCTGGTCGCACTGTGGACCTGGGGTTCATCAGCTTCTAACAGATAATTTCTGAGGTGACGGTGACAGCCTCATGGAGCTGACCACCTCAAGGCCTTGTGTGCCGAGGTCTATAGTGTGACTTTGTGGGTTCGTGAAATTAAAAGTCCAATTGCACAAACTCAAAATGTTCTTTATTTCCACCGAATTACAGTTGAAACACTTGCCGATTACATAGAATTACGTAGCGCACACAATTACAATCCACCAGTTGGTCTGTCACAGGTCCACTCCACACTCACAATTACGTACAACTCCTCTGTTACACGTACGCAGTCTTCCAGTCCGTTCTCTAGCACTGCGCTCATCACGGCTGCTCGCCAAGAACTGAACTGACTCGCCCACTGCAGCCCTTATATAGGAAGATCGCTGTTTTTGGAAGCTTCACGGCCCGGAAAATCATACCGACTGTTCCAGACGTAAGGGGGAGGGGAAAGAGACTCGTGATGCTCTTTTAACCATCCCCTCCGTGAGCGCTACACAGATAAATGGGTAGGCGTGGGCTAAACGCTTCCCGTCTGGCGCCTAACTGCCAGCTGGTTCTCTCGGGAATTCCGATGTTCGGGTGACGATAGAGATGGGTGCTGTAACCACCCGAAGACCCGATAAAGGCCGAATGGCCTAGCATGGGGTGCCTTTAAAATAAATTACAGTTCATGAAATTTAAATCAAGAAAACATATTCATAACAGAATTAGTAGTGTTGTGTTGTAACACAAGATGAATCGTTTCAAAAGGTGTCCAGAATAGCCTCCATTTGCTGCCAAACAATTCCAAAGTCTGTCTTTGAAATTAGTTAATGCTTCCACAACACTGTTTGCCTGATCAGCTACATTTCTTGCCCAAATATTCGGTTTGAAAGGGCAGGTGTTTCTTTGTACGTTCTGAGACTTGAGGATTGCAGAAGTCTAGACTGTAGGAGTGTAGAAAAAAGAAATTTTGGAAAGATCTCAAAGCCTTTAGGGTATGTTGATTGATATCTTACAGCTCTTCTAAAAATATCAGTTCATAGAGTTGTAACAGTGGGGTTACAGTCTGTGGTCTGTGCTATTTACTCAACGCTGTATATCCACACATACAAGGTTTTAGGGGCATGAGTATGCAGACTTCAACTGCAATCTTCTGGCGTTAAGTTAAAATAAAAGTTCCTCTACCGTTTTTCTCTGTAGTGCATGGTTTCATAAATAAAACATAAATTTGGTCAGAGGTTTTATTACGAATATGACACCACACCTTTTTTGTTTACTTTTGCAATTAATCTCTGTTTCATATAATCTTGCCCCGCTGACATGTATCACTCCGCGTACAACTACCGTCCCCCTCACCCTAATTGGCTAATGCTTTCGCGCCATATGCCATAGGCGTCACATTTAAACCTGCAGTAAGCGGCATAATAATTGCCAGGAAGATAGATAAAATTATACAAATAAGAATATGAAGACATGCAAAAATACAAGTTTATAATGAAACTGAGCAAGTTGAAACTGAGTGAATGAGCCATGAAACTGAAACAAGTTTATAATGAAAGGCCTTCAGCCTTTTCCACTGGGAGTTTTTAAAACCAGCACACATACCTTACAAAAATGCTTGACTTTCAGTCTTAAAAGTCGTGCCACGCCATACTTGTCGTGTGTCCTTCATTCACCCAAGTCTCGTCAAGGTAGCATATTTAGCGATTTGTATCCCGATACAGTCTGATTGTCCTTAAATAACGTCTTCGCCACACAGAAATATCGCCCCTGGAGTGGTAAGTTTTCCTGTTGTCTCAATTTCATATCGCAATGTTCTTACGCACCTTACACTCACACCTGTAAGTTCACAGCAGAGCTGTTCGACTTCTCTCACTGACAAAGACGGATTCTTCTATGTGCATGCACCACTTCTTTTTTCGCCGCTTTGTAAAGGTTTTCCCTTGCGATACTTCAGCGAAAAACTGGCGGTACACTCTGCCATTATACATATAATAAGTACATGCGCAATGAACGATCAATAAAATAATTTAGCTCTCGCACTCGGCACAACACACCTTCGAATGGCGATATATGACTAATCCAGTTCAAAACAAGGTCAGTGATAAAAGTGATATAAAGAAATATGTCATCACTACCGCTAAAGCTCGTGCTAGCGTGCCATGTGAAACACGTGCTTGAGAGCAAAGGAACTTCCCCTTTACTTCGTTTAAGAATTAACATGCATTTCAGATAAATCAACTCTGTTGCGTAATATATTTAATTCAAACAGTTACGAAAATTTAAATTTGACAATTCTCTTTCAACATATAAAGATATATCGCCATGTTAAATAACGAACTAAATTTTACCGCACAACAGTCTACACCACAACAGCAGCCAATGAGAGGTGATTGGGTCACGTGACCACTAAGAGATATGGGGCAAGCTTATGTGAAATAAGGATTAGAATAGTGAGGTAGAGCTTCAAAAGATGAGTTATTTGTGTCTGTACCATATGCTTTTAAAATGACTCTTCGTTTAGCCACAACATATGTAAGGACTGTGTTCCTGAGTGTCTATTGCAATAAAGTCATGAACTTACACTTGGCAACTCCGCAACATTGGCTTGTGTGTAGAGTGGGAGTCAGTGGAAGGTGGTAACACTAAAACTATAGTATACCAGAAGAATTAGACGCAAGGGGGTTGACGAAGGCTCCCACACCTTCCTTAGATAGATTTATGACACCCCATATCAGTTCAGTTACAGACCAATCAAAACATTCTGACGGTTCTACTTGCTCCTTGTGTAGCATGCGTTCTCTGTCACACACATTTGCTTCCTTATCCCACTGTGAAAGGGAAGCGCATTCCTCTCAGGGACCTGCTTTACGTTGGAGGACCGTACTTGCCACGACACTGTACAACAGCAGCTCTTGTAAATGTCTCGATGCGTTAAATGAATTCAGAACTATGGAAGTCTTTACAAATCAAGAGTATACTTCTTATTTATGGCAAAACTGACTACAACATAGGTGAAGCGCAACACTTGGGATAAGTTTCCCAATAGTTTCAGGGTCATAAGATATAGTCTGACGGAGCACATTTTGAGCATGTACTGTAAATAGACATTTTGTTGAAGCTGAAGTTATTGACTATTCATAAATGTTTTCTTTAGCAAATATATGACCTTCATCTAATTTTATAGGTAGAGGTATTTCCATAATTAGCATTCTAATTTTGTATCTTTGGTCATCACACTATATCTTATGTATAGTTTCTTGCGCAGTTTTTTAAGGTCTCCCGAATACGATTGAAGAGCTTCAAAGAAAACCTCCCCATCCCGCCGTTATTAGTAGTAGCTGATAAACACACAGGCACGTGGCGAACCGGCTTTCAAGCGCTGGCCTAGTTTTGACTTTCACCTGTTGCAGGTGTAAACGCAAACTAAACAAAACTTTCAGCTCCAAAATTCTACTCTTTTGCCAGACTCTGCAGATAATGCATTTAATAATGTTCAATTATATTGTTTATCTTTTAAGGTAGATGAACTAGTTATTGGACTTTAATATTTGTCATATTTGGATCTCTCAGCTCGCGAAATTTGCCCACTCGTTCCCTTGCAAATTTGAATATATATTTAATAAGAACCTTGATGCACAAAATTAAAAGTAAACATTCGTTTCGTTGAAAAGGCCAAAATGTTTTTTATGAGTGTTATTTTTGTATTCGTACTTTTTACGAAAAAGTTGTTTAAATTGGTATATTTGGCAAAACCGCTGAATAGGTAGCACGTGTTCCCTGTACAGTGACATTAGTGATATTCACTGACGATTTAACTAATGGAATGGCGTGACCTTTCAAGCAAAAGTGCACTTAGACTACCAGTATCAGGAGAAAGGGATGAGGTGAAGCAACCAGAGGAGGCTATAGGCCGCAGAAACGAGACGCGTGCAAGTTCCCAAAAGTTCCATGCGTCTCACTTTTAGGTCTAGGCACTGGAGAAGGAAATCAACGACCTATTCCACTTAGGCTTCTAGATTCCAAAGGAGAATACACTTTCCTTTATCACGAAACTTCGACACAGGCTGTCAGATGAGAAGGAAATGTAAAGCAATGAAAATGACAGAAAGGAAACTGTGGTAAATGAAAAACCATTTAGCCTGGGTACTGATTAGGGAAAAAATACCACGAAAATCCAAAATCAGAGAGGAAGATCAACGGGAATCGACCCCGACACCTTCGAATCCGAGCCTCATACATTACTACGCAGCCATCTTGTACAGAAAGTAGATATTCAATTGCGTTAACATATTTGGAGGGAGTAGTGGAGTACTTCCATGTTCTTACTTCACATGTACAGCTGCTTTCCGGAATCGATCTCAAGACGTCTCTTGTATTGTGAGAAGTGCCTCCTTTGTGTTTAAGTCTGAAGCACTGAAGCGAAGTATGTAGTTGTCTGAAAGTTATTAATTAAGCAAGGAATGTGCAACATGGGACATTGTGACTGTAATTCAGTCATCGGCAGCTATACCTGAATGAATCCTTGGCATTTGTACGAGAGAAAACCAAAATATTAGCCTCATCTATATTGCTGTGCAAAACAGCAGCTTCAGTTGATATATATCTGAACTTTCTCCAGAAGTATTTCTAGACCTCCAGATCTATTTAGATAATTACATTTTATAGATATTCCGAGTTTTCGACTAATTTGTTTATGAAAATGCGCATGTTTGCTCTATAAAAAGTTTAATATGTGTAAGAAAAATCTTATATGTTTCAAAATTTTAAAATTACGTTATCATTTTTACGTATAATCGTTAGGAAAGCTCTTTGTTTAGATTAACATGGCTTTCTGTATCCACTGTGTTTGATTTTCATATATTCCTCAAACTATTTTTAGAAAAGGTTATTTTTATGTGTAATTGATGTTAATGCAACTAAATACTTCTTGAACTAGTTTCATTAAATGCAGATACTGGGATACAAATGGGTATAAAACTACAAATATACTCTCCCTCTAAAATACGTATAGGAACCTGTATTTAAAAGATTTGTACATCACTTCAGGCTACGGTTTTGCCTCTGTATCGATAATGAAATGTGTAAGGAAGTATTTGATAAAAAAATTATGTTGATTAAAATGGTACGGTGAAAAATAAGCTTTTGTAAGAATAGTTTGTATAAGAAACGAAAGTGGGTAGAAGAAGTATTTTGAATTTAACTAATGACTATTTGAATTAAGATGTTTATAGAATCTAAATCATTAGATGTTTCGTAGGTTCTTTTTTTTAATTTATGGTCACTAGAAAGGTATATTTGAAGTCCAATGCAGTACTTATTTTACCAAAACAGTATTGAAACACACACCGATTGTTTCGAAACTAGAGCCGTTGCGTAGTTTATAACTTAGCTAGTCGGAATTTCGCTGTCGCAGCTGCGAAGTTCTGTTAGGTATAATTTTATGCAGTATTAAATATTACATTATTTTGTGATAAGACAGCGCAGGAATCACTGGTTTGCGAACCTCAAAGGTTTTCATTGGGACGTACTGGCCACGAAAACTCCTTGCTCTTTATCAGTGACCATAACCTATCTTTCAGGTAATGGGGTAAAGGACAGTTATTTGTGAAAAAGTGGACTAAGTAACTCGGACAGTTGTAAGGTTGCTCTTCAGTGTAAAACTACACATTCCGTCCTAACAGGGAGGATTTTGCGTGTACTTGGATAGCAAATCCAAGCAATATGGAGCGCTATACGAACACAGAAATGAAGGATATGATTTTGTTGGACAGTCCCGAGAAACTGCTAATATCCTCAGCTCATTGTCATCGGTTGCTGGATTACTGACGTAGTCTTCAAAGTCCATTTAGAATCTCTTTGTACTAAGTTTATGATGAAATTGTCCAAAATAACAATTAATCCACTTTTCCTAATACATTTCTTCTGCTCCTTTTGCGTATGAACAGGCAGCCTTCCAATTTCCAAGAGTAACCTTTATAGCTGCAATTGCGGAAGATCTCACTTACATCTCGTTCTTTGAATTGCATTATGTTTTGGTAAATATGCTTCGATTTGGGCCTATATTCGCTAGATAGCATTCATATCCACAATAATACGGAGGTAAGGTTATGCCCATTTTATTCAGATTCCATTCATACCATTTGAAATTATCTTTGTTAAAGCCATATTTCTACTATCACCATATTTGTCAATATAAAGCACGTTTATAAATAAACACGCCTTGCACTTGTTGGAGCATCTGACTGACGGGGACTAAGCAGTCGCGGATAGCAGTGGCAATGTGTTTACAAAATGTATCACCCCTGCCTTGCCATGGGGAGGGGTAGCGCCAAGTAGGTTATGATTCAAGTTAAACCATACGAAGTCTTAGATATATTCACTTTTCTTGGTTTACTTGCATAAATATATACAGAGTGCTTAATTATACAGCTAATTTTGACTACACAATTGAACAGAGGTTAAATTTGTTGAATAACAGGTAAATTTTTACCATCGTATTTAAGTTTAGGGAATCAGAAATTTACACCTTTAGAACCTCAGATAATGTTCGACGCGAAGTTTCTCAAAATATAATTATGATTGTCTGTTATGGTAGACAATAAGGGAATCGCGAGAATCCAGCAAAAGAGAAATGCTGTATTTCGCTCACATTTCACGAGCATTCTTTTCGGCGGAATGTTGGCACGGCCCCCTCGAGACACTTGACATTTTACAGCTGTCACATCCAACTCTGCGACAAGTGCTGCCCTCATGGCAGTGTTTTGTCCCGGGCCTGTCTTCTTTGTCAAATGCAGGATAATGGCATTCCCTAAGCGCTCTTTTCCTTGATTTCCTCTGCCCTTTCTTTCGCCTTTATTTCAACTGTTGGCAGCAGTGATACAACGTTTAACTGACAGGTAGATACTGAGGCATTTCAGACAATAAAATCACGAAGCGCTTCTCCTGTTTGTTTACCGTCTTACTGGACACGAGATTGATTCTTGTTACACGCATATCCTGTAGAAGCTTTAGACGGTGTCGAGACGAGCAAGGAGTAACAAGAATTAGAGAGAGGTGTTTAAGAGTAAAGAAACCTCATGCTATAACAATTTTAGGTTCTTATCTAAAGCTCAATTCTACTGGAACGGGAATATGAGCGAGAAATTGAACGAAAAGCTGAATGTTTATATTCAGGAATTAATCCTTTTATATACATTATGGATGTTTTTAATTAATTAAAGTCAACTGCAAAATGCAATGCCACGGCCTGGATTTGAAACACGGATCTCCTGGTTTCCGTCCAGTCGCTCTAACCCCTTAAGCTACCATGGCCAACATACCGACGCAACATGAAACTCTCCATTTGACTCATTATATTTTCCTGGTAAACCACTTAGAGTTCTCATATTCGAGATATACATTTGTGCCGGCTTAGGATTTTAAGTACTTAAATACCAGGATCTTTTTCATTGAACTTTTAATGTTAAATATATATTTAGGAATTTATCCTTCCAGAATTAATCCTTTTAAATACATTAATTTAAAGTAATTAATTAAAACATCCATATACCGGAGTAACGTATTTAAAAGGATTAATTCCGAAAGTACTAATTCCTCAATGTATATTTAACATTAAAAGTTCAACGACAAAAATAATGGTATATAAGTACTTACAATTGTAAGTCGCCACAAATGTGTGTCTCGAATATGAGAACTCTAAGTGGTTTACCGGGAAAACATATTAAGTCAATTGGAGAGTTTAATGTCAAGTCGGCATGCTGGCCATGGTAGCTAGAGGGATTAGAGTGACTGGATGGAAACCAGGAGATCTGTGGCCGCACCGTGGCTCAGTGGTTAGACCGCTTGGCTCTCACCAAGGCGGTCCGGTTTCGATCCCAGGTGACCACAAAGTGAGATTTGTGCTGGACAACGCGGCGCTGGGGCGGGTTTTCTCCGGGATCTCCGGTTTCCCCCGCCATCTCATTCCACCGGGAAAACATATTAAGTCAATTGGAGAGTTTAATGTCAAGTCGGCATGCTGGCCATGGTAGCTCAAGGGATTAGAGTGACTGGATGGAAACCAGGAGATCTGTGGCCGCACCGTGGCTCAGTGGTTAGACCGCTTGGCTCTCACCAAGGCGGTCCGGTTTCGATCCCAGGTGACCACAAAGTGAGATTTGTGCTGGACAACGCGGCGCTGGGGCGTGTTTTCTCCGGGATCTCCGGTTTCCCCCGCCATCTCATTCCACCGGTTCTCCATCTTCATCTCATGAATCATCAGTGTCATCGCCTGCAGTGCCGTATGTACTAAAAGCGGGCGTTAAACACTACACATTTCGAATTTCAGGAGATCTGTGGTTCAAATCCCAGCCGTGGCATTGAATTTTTAAGCTGTCTCTAATAAATGAAAAGCTGTATATTTTGTGTACATTACATCAGAAATGGAGCGACAATCCTATCTGAATTTGCTGCTGGGAATTAGCTAAGCTTCTAAGATTATTCCACAACAAATTGGAAATAGCAAGCTGAATGACAAGAGAAAGCGTGAAGCTGACGTTTGGCATTTTCAAGATATCACATTGTATACTGATGACAATACGGAAAATCCATTTTGTACATTAGAATATAATTTATTTACATATTTTCGATATATTTTCTGATTTGAATGGTTTTCTTATTTTATTTTTGTAGGCCCAAAATTTATTCTTGTAAAATTATTCTAAGTTTAGTGCGTGTGTGTAGATCTGAAAAACGAAAACTCATAGAAGTGATAATTAAATCCCTCAAACAGAACACAAGTTCAACTTCTCTGAGGGCTGGATCATATTGGAGATAGAGAAACGAAAAATTTGATGAACTTGCGAAACACTATTTATTGGTGCTGAACCGGCCTTAAAGGACTTTAAGAAGTGGTTGAACATTAGGGTTAAACATGGGATCGTTTGTCCCATTTTCTTTGATAAGACTGTAGACACTGAAGTTTATATGGATATCTTCAAGACATTTAAGGAGCAGCTGGATGATATCGAAATGAGAGAAGGTTATTTCCAATAAAATGGAGCAACGTGCCATACATCTAATGACACAATGGAACTTGTAACCAGCTTATTTGATAACTGAATAATATCACAATATCTGGAATCCCCCAGATCCCCTGACCTAACCTCATCGCATTTTTTCTTGTGGGGGTATCTAAAAAGCAGAGTGTACAAGAATAGACCACGGACAATTGATGTTCTCAAGGAATGCATTCAAACCGAAATAAGGAACATTGAAAGGATACTCTCCGTAAAACTTCAGCAATTGTGGTGAGACGCGTGCAAACATGTATCCTCCAACATTTTCTCTGAGATGTAAATAGTGTAATGTAATCTCTCAATTGTGTATTATATTCTCCCAAAGTTGGGCGTGTGTTCTATTATTGGTTCAAAAATTTATGGCTATTGAAATGGTTCAGGTCCATATGGACCACACTTTATCACAGGATACTAATCGAAAGTGCAGTTCCATCTGGCAAGAGACTTATTGGACGTGGGTTTACTCTGCAGGAAGGATAGTGATCCGAAACATGCTTCTAAGTTTTGCATAGGGTATGTAAGTAGAAAAGAGCAATGTGGTTAACTAGAAGATATGATTTGGCCAAGTCAGTCATTTGATTTAAATCCCGTGGAATTCTTATGGGACGAACTTGACAGGGAAGTTAGAAAACTGAGGTCATCGAAGTTGAAGATTCTGTGGAATAATTTACAGACGTGTTGGAGTGCAATCGTTGCAAAAACACTATGCAATCTTATCTCCAGAATGCCAAGGGTTTTTGTTGCGGTTCTAGTGTGGATATCTTGAGGAGGCTAAAATCTACGCCATATTGTATTCTACTTAATACCAGAGAGATATATGTTGTTGGACTATTTTATTTTTACGGTCTGTTTGTGTACTGAAATAAGGTATTTAACTTTTTCTATAAGTGATCGTAAACTTTTGACCGGTAGGGTACATTTTAAAGTAAGAGACAAGCCTCTGTGGTGAAATAGAGCACTGGCGTTTTAAGGGGGGACAGAAGTGCTGTATTAGTCATTTTCGTGGAAAAAGGGGAATTTTGGTCTTTTGTTGCAAAATATGCACCTTAATTTAATTTAATTGTTTACAAAGTTTCATGGTCGTAGGGCAAACGCAACACCTGTTTTGGACACCATTTTAAAACTCTGTGCTGGTTAAATGCCTCTCCATGCTTTAAATGACACGCCCACATGTTTGAATGAAGAGAACTTACAAACGACTTGATTTTAAAATAGGTGTTAAATTAGCACTTAGCCACCGTAGCCTATTTTAGCAAGCTTTTATATGAATCCCCAATACGGCAGTGATTTTTTCCGGATGTTTTTAGTCGTTTCCTTGATTTATTTCCTGTGTAATGGCACGAAGTGTTTGTTTATGTTTTCTTTTGTTCCAGTGATTCTTTTGTTCTAAGTGATACTTGGCGTATAAAGTTATTAGTTTTAGGTTTTCTCCTCTTTTTATCATATTTATTATACTCAAGTGTCCATTTGTGTCGAAAAGTACACCGTAAATTGTGATACAGTTTTATTTCAGTAAACATACCTAGAATAAATATGCATTGTGAAATTAAAGAGGTTAAGGTACCTATATTCATTTATATGGTAATGTTACTATTTTAGAATGCCAAAGATAAAGGGTAGTAGGGCCGCTTTGTGTAAATTACTGAATAACAGCAGATGGGGTAAGACAGATACTTCAGTTGAAGTAAATCAGGAAGTAACTGAACCTCTAGCACTGTAAAAGAAAATATAAGCCTTTCTAAATTGGAGGTACAATGCAGTACCTATGTACCAGAGGAGGATGTAGGTGAGAGAAAATATATTATTGTAGATTTTGGCAGTTGAAAGAATTAATAAACGGTTTAGCATGCCCACAATCTTTTCACAAACTCTGAACCTGGAAATGCTTTACACCTCTGGTTTTGTTTCTCAATTAGAAGTGGAATGTGAGAATAGACTACTATTTCAGTAAATACAACTAAAACCTAAGGCTCAAGAGGCTATAAGAAGGGAAAAAGGTGTAAGTTAGACTTCTAGAGCCTTTTAATATAAAGAAACGATATATTTTTAACGAAAACTTCATGTAAAACTTTAAAGCCATTTTCTCAAGTTCAGTTGTTTGTTATTTTTCCCTATTCAAAATCTACCTTATCCCACAATATTACATCTAGAGCTCTGACAATTGTGCAAAATACACTTCAGAAGCTGTGCAACAAACTGATGTATGGGAATTTTGATATTGGTCAGTTTAATTTATAAAAAATAATTACTATGAACAAGCTATGATTTTTGGAGCTTTTTTCGTCTTGACAAATAAACCGATTTTTTTTAAAAAAAATAACTATGCAGAATTTCATAAATCCGATTCCTTTAAATTGTTATCAAAGTATTAAAGAATTTAATTGTAACAAAATGAGGGTTATTGTGCAATATCTGTCAAAGAAGATAGAGTTTGATTTTAGGTAATAACATTGTATAAATTAATTCGTAAATCAAGAATGCAGTTACATATTGGAATGAAAACAGGTACACCCACTTCTTTAGCTAGTAGTAATATCTGTACAAAAAACTGAGGTTCTAACTTTAGTAGTACAAAAACTCACTGTTAGTTGTTAGTTGTTAGTGAGCACTGTTAGTTGTTTTTCAAGTCAAAGCCCCCGAAATGGCCAAACAAGTTAAAGAGGACAAATAATTTATTATTGATTCCATTAGTGAACAAATAAATGGAACCAAAATAGGCTAACAGAGTTAACTGGACATTTGCAGTTTCCTAGAACTGTACATATATTACCGAGTTGAACCACACCCCACGTCAGTCTTGACACATTCAGATTGTTAATTCCTTTCCAGAGAATCTCTGTTGCACCATCTACTGCACTGGTCCAATTAAAACAAAAGCTTTATCTCTGGCAATAAATAATTCAGAAACCGACAACGTCCGAGCACTGTACACTGAATTTTTTATAGCGCTTAGTTGAGCAAATCGAATATGCTTGGAAAATTCGCATAATTCACAAGATCGAGTAATTAAAAAAAAGGGGAGTACAAAAATATCATGCCATCATTCATTCATCAGTTGACGTTATACACAAATCACCGTAGATAAATGAATATTGACGGGCGGAAGGATTATGGAAATACGTCACGTACCAAACGGAGCGTACTTCAAATGGACAAAGCACTAGGAGTTAGGGGGAAGCATTGTGTAATACGAGAAATTGGTATTCCTACGATAGGGAATATCAATAACTGCATTCCGCCTTCAGTATTATATTCCATTTAATAATTAGACTGACGTACATCTAAAGTGTTCACAGCTGTAAAGGAAACGCAAATGCCATCACGTGATATACTTTATGTGGGGAAGAAATTGTGACTTTGTGGGTCCGGAGAATTAAAAGTCAAGTTGCAGAAACTTCAATATGCTCTTTATTTCCCTAGAAACACAATTTGGTCAACCCTTATAGTAGCAGAATTATGTAACATACACAAATACAATGCTTGAGGTTGTTGACCACAAACAAAATAGTTCACTTTCAGAACACAGCTGTACGTGGGTGACTCTCAACTTCCAATTCGACTCCCCGCTGGCATGTCGTGATTTCTTATATACAGGATGTTACAAAAAGGTTCGGCCAAACTTTCAGGAAACATTCCTCAGACACAAAGAAAGAAAATATGTTATGTGGACATGTGACCGGAAACGCTAAATTTTAATGTTAGAGCTCATTTTAGTATTTCTCTTAAAATGTAAATTGAAATCATTCGTGCAGACAAATGTCAAAATACCCATTGTGGTTCATGCACGATGGAGCTCCTGCACATTTCAGTCGAAGTGTTCGTACGCTTCTCAACAACAGATTCGGTGACCAATAGTTTGGTAGAGGCGGACCAATTCCATGGCCTCCGTGCTCTCCTGACCTCAACCCTCTTGACTTTCATTTATGGGGGCATTTGAAACCTCTTGTCTACACAACCCAGGTACCAAATGTAGAGACTCTTCGTGCTCGTATTGTGGACGGCTGTGATACAATACGCCATTCTCCAGGGCTGCATCAGCGCATCAGGGATTCCATGCGACGGAGGATGGATGTATGTAACCTCGCTAACGGAGGACATTTTGAACATTTCCTGTAATAAAGTGTTTGAAGTCACGCTGGTACGTTCTGTGGTCGTGTGTTTCCATTCCATGATTAATGTGATTTGAAGAGAAGTAATAAAATGAGCTCTAACATGGAAATTAAGCGTTTCCGGACACATGTCCGCATAACATATTTTCTTTCTTTGTGTGTGAGGAATGTTTCCCGAAAGTTTCGCCGTATCTTTTTGTAACATCCTGTATATATAATCATATTTCTCTAATGAACAAGACGGCACTAGAATCTTCGAGTTATTTAACTTTATCTGTTTCGGCAAGCCTTTTATCTCCGCGCTATATTTATCTGTTTCGGCAAGCTCCCTATCTCCGCCCTTCACTATCTGTCCCTTATCTGCGCGCTGCGCGTCGGTCGCCAGATGCGACAATATCCTTGTGACTCTGATAGGCTAAAGATAGACATGAATCGATTTATACTGAATCAAAGCAGTGTAGCAACCAAGTCTACTCTAGCCAATGAAGTTATTTTGAAGTGGAAGTTTTGATATCGCATTCCTGTAGGATGCTAAAATTAAACTAAACTACGAAGTTTAATGTGCATTTATTTTACCCATTAGTTTTTAATATTATATTCAGAGACACAAAATAACAATAACTTTATACCAAAATTATAGTATTATGAATCTGTGGGTTCGTGAAATAAAAAGTCCAGGTAACAACACCAAAATTTGCTCTTTATTTCCGAGGAAACACACTTCGTACACAGCAGTCCAGAAGTACGTCACATACACAATGCAACTTGCAAGGTCATTGACCACAAATACAGCTGTTATCGCACACGAGTTCAATTACCGACTGACACACTTTGGCGGACGGGCTCCCTTTTTTATAGATTACTCACATTCCGGAATGTTCTCCAACAAACAAGACGGCTAGAACAAAGAACTAGAACTCTCGAGAAATCCGTCTCCTTGCCCCCACCGTTTCGGCGAGCTTTTATCTACACACTACACTGTCCGT